>QANU01057156.1:0-22414 GCA_003254905.1 Nissolia schottii | reverse complement strand
CTGATGTACGACTCAGGAACTAAGGTTATTTCCACTGAGAACCTACCGTTCTCATTCCCCACCGTTTTATGACTTCAGGTACAGAAGAGGATGAATCATATTTTGAGGATGCTGAAGAGCCGCCAGATGAGCCATGAGCGGCTAGAAGATAGATAGATGGTTATGTTTTGCCAAGGGCTTACTGAGTAGCATTCCAGTAGTCCTTGTGTTTTGATGCTGTATATGCTGGATTTTGTATTTGATGTTTTGATCTATGCACATATTATGTATACAGTGATATGACTTTGTATGGTGGACCCACTGAGTGGATATTATATGTTCTATTCCTCATTACGTTATTCGCTTTGTTATTATATTTGTTTATTCCACATGCATGGCTCTATTTTAGTATCAATGTGATACAAGTACAAGTTTAAAACGGGTCCTTATTTTATGAGCAATGACTATTTTCAAAAGATAACTACGGACTAAGGTATTCCGACCAAGTAGACAACAACCTAGTGAGCTTTGTTTACTACGTACGGGTAAACAGTTAGCTAGGATGTTTCACTTAGTCCTCAGTGGGGTTCCTTGGCTCTACCTATCGTTTCATTTCTCGGTTATCCTGCAGGCCGTTCAGGGATTTCTAAGTGATCTTGCATACTAACACCCTACTGATTATTATCTTTGCCTAGGGTCCTGAACAGCTTTATCTAAGATTATCTAGGTGATAGGGGAACTAGTCTTTCTTACTAAGTCTGCGTGCTTATGAACTTTGCATTTCAACTATCATTATACTAATCGTCTCGGGTCGTTCCCTTGACGTTACATAATGCACGAACAACCATAAATGAATATTAATGCACATTCAAACATTCAGTCAATTATAAATACATAGCTAGATAGTGCATGGGGGCATTGGGGGGTCTCTTACGCGTACCGGCTTGCCGGGTTAGCGTCCTACTTCTCCGCTCTGGCATGTACCGGCTTGCCTGGTTAGTGCATCTTTTCTTAGGCATACCGGTTTGCCAGGTTAGCACTTTCTCTCCTTACGCGTACTGGCTTACCGGCTTGCCAGGTTAGCGCTTTTTTCCTTTACTTCCTCCTTTTTCTATCCATCATTTACCTTCCTGTGTCATTAACCTCTTCGAACCAATCCACCCTTGGGCGACTGACTCGTTAACCAATCCAAACTTGTAAGGATGGCAAGGTAACACATCAACCAATGCACTTGTGAACTGGTGAGGGGCTTGTCTGTAAGACTTTGCCAAGAGAGGGCTTCCTAACATATAACTACATAAGTGTTCCCTAAGTTCCATTATTATCTTCACACATTAGGTGATTGACCTTTAATTCTCTAGGGTTGCCCTAACACCTATGCACAACCCATTCCTCATGATGCATGCCTTACTACACAAACATGGACTACTAGGTACTCATTGGATCCCTTGGAACCACTAAAGTCTCAAGTCTGCCAGGATTCATTCGAATACTTGGAGGGACATTCGAATGAAATCCCTTTAAGTTCTTTCATTCGATTGGAATAGGCTTTCATTCGACTGAATTCCCTCGGCATTCTTTCATTCGAATACTAGGGGATTCATTCGATTGAAATTCCAAAAATTTGCCTTCATTCGACTGCAGTGGAATTCATTCGAAGGAAAGCTCGTTTTGGCTTTCATTCGACTGAATTCCTTGCATATTCGAATGATTGCTGAAAAAATCGCCTCCCCGAGACTCAAGTTCTCAATTTCCACTGTTCCTAGGGTTCCAATTGGTACAGTTATGCGTTTCATTTCTCAATATTTCACAAAACCCTTTTTAACCAATATCCCCCCAAAATACTACTAATCAGATCTACAGTCAGATATACAAATAAACACATATACAGTTAAAAATTAATCCACATAGACAGTGGGCTTAGGATTACCCACCTCCAAATCCAGTTTGGAAACAGTAGAAGTGATGAGGAAAATTCCCTGAGCACTTCCATGACGATCCTGCTATTTTTCCGGCGTCAGGCAGCATCACAGCAGTGCAAAAACGGACACTCAAAGAAAGAAAGAAAGAAAACGAAGCAAAGAAACAAAGGAAACAAAGAAACGAAGCTTAAAGCTTCAGGAAAAAAATAAGAAATGGCGTCAGCGGGAAAGAAACAAAGAAACAATTAAAAGAAAGCAAAGTGGCCAAGAAACAATTAAAAGAAAGCAAGATGGAATTCGGTGTCAGGGGGAAGTGAAACAAAGAAATAATGAAAGAAAACAAAGGGGAATAAGGCATCAGGGGGGATGAAGAAACAAAGAAAAAGGAAAGCCAAGTGAAGCAAAAGCTTCAGAAAGGAAAATAAAAGAAAAATGGAGTCAGACGAAAACAAAAAAACAAAGAGAAATAAAGAAAAGAAAAAAAAGAAAACAGAACGAAGAAGAAAGAAAAAGGCAGTGAAGCATATGCTTCATAAAGAAGCAAAGATGAAAAATGGTGTCAGGGGCATATACAGCCCCGCCACCGTTCACATATATACATAAATATTATATATTATATACTTTTCTTACTTTATTTTTTATATATATATATATATATATATATATATTATATGTTAATATTATTATATTAGTATTTTTACTATTCATTAAAATTATTATATTATATAATAGTATATTATATGTAAATATCTACTATGGATAAACATGATCCTGTCAGTCCAATTTTGATCATGCTTGATCGTGTTTTTGTTGTTCGCAGTCCCGGTACTCCGCGTACGGTTGTCCGAAAAATATTCCGGACATATCCTCGCGCTCTACTAATTTTCCCTTATTAGTAGTTGAGTCTGGTGGAGATATTCGGAGAATTATTATTTTATTAGTGTATTTTACGGTTATTTTCGGTATCCGGAAAATTCCCGATTGGTCCAAAAATCGTCTTAAGGCTCGGAAAAATCCGTCGGTCACGAAACCTCAATTTTGACTGCTATTCTTATGAGTTAAAGGTGATTCTTATGAATTAAAGATAATAATTTAATTTTCTCAGCTCCCTAATTAACCCATAATTATCTATTACGCTAACTATCCGTACAGTGAAAAAGCGGGATGTTACAACGATCCTGCTATTTTTCCGGCGTCCAGCAGCGTAGCAGCAGTGCACGAATGGCACAACCAAAGAAAAGAAAACGAACGAACAAAAAAAGAAAATGGCACATGGGGATAAATGAAATTGGCTTCGGGGGGTATACATAGGCAGCCCTCCACCGCCTTTACATATACATGTATATTATATTTATTATATATATTATTATATTATTATTTTTACTATTCACTATTATTATTATATTATTTACTAATATATTATATACATATATATAGGAAAATATCCCTGCCATGGTTGGCAGGGGATTAGGATAACCCCCCTTAGTACAATTTCGATCATGCTTGATCACGTTTTGTCATTCGCAGTCTCAGGTACTTCGCGTATGGCTGTCCAAAAAATATTCCGAGCACACCCTCGCGATCTACTAATTTTCTCAGCAATAGTTTGGGCCCGGTTGAGGTATTATCGGAATTATTATTTTATTAGTGTATTTTACGGTCACTTCGGGTATCCGAAAAAATTCCCGATTGATCCGGAACTCGTTCTTAGTCTCGGGAAAATCCGTGAGATCGCGAAACCCCAATTTTAACTGCGATTCTCATGAGTTGAAGGTAATAATTTAATTTTCTCGCCTCCTTACTTAAGACATAATTATCTATTACGCTAAATATCTGTACAGCGAAAAAGTGGGATGTTACAGAGAACATATTTTCATGCTCAACATCTTCATGAACATAAACGAATGTAAATCCACAACCAACAAAACAGGTGTCTGGTATCTGTCAGAGATTAGCGACCATAAACCGGAGAGGTCCAAGACCTTGCCCCAAGGTTTTTGGTAGCCCTAAGATCATTTTTCATATCTAAAAACTTAGATTCTGATCCCAACTGCACGAAATTCCAGTTTTGCCCCTTTTTCAAAAATTACCATTTCCCCCCGTAAACGCCCTGTTTTCTTTGGAATTTTTGTTCTCAAAAACCCGATGGACTCAAGACTTGACCTTAAGGTTTTGGATAGTTATAAACCCATATTTCATGAAAACCAACCCAGTTTTTCATCCCAAAACATGAAATTCCCATTTTGCCCTTATTTCCCGAAAATCTCATTTTCTGCCTGTTTGTTGAGAAATTCATTGGGGACTCCAAAAATCATAAAACTTGACATCCCCACTCAATTTTTCGTGTAGAACCCAAAAATAATATTAGTTTTTCATGATAAAAATCTCAGCATACAGTTCCTTCCAAAATCGTGTCATAGCCCTAATTTTCGCTTAGGCTTTCCTAACTTCTGACAGAATCACAGACAACACCAACAATTATCAACCACATATATATAAATCAAAGTCACATAAAAGGCATCCTAACCACATATATATCTAACATGAAACCACATAGACAGTGGATAAGTCGATTACCCACATGGAGACTAATTCTTTATAGGTTCTGCAAAAACTCTGAGAGTCTGGTAACTTGTGCTTCTTGCTACCGGAAGAATTCTTCAAGATTATGGATGAAGGGTTTTGCTTAAGGAAGTAAAGAATGGTTTCTAGAGAGGAGAGTATGGAGAGTTTAGGGTTTGGATTGACAGAAAACTATTGTATTTGCAGTTTGGCGGAATAACGGCAGAGTGTATAAACCAGCAAAATTTTCCCCTAAGCTCCCATGTCTTCTTAAATTTGAAGAGGCCTTACCCTATTTATAGGCCACAAGGCTGGTTAGCTTCTCCAAGAAGCCAAGGGTAAAATTGTAATTTGACTTGTTTAGGTGGTGACTAAGCATTATGACTCACCATGGCTCATTATTACCTTGGACACCTTGGCATGCAAATTGGCCTTGTCTTGGCCGTGTATTCTCCCCCCTTGGCCTGCCTTGCTTCTTCAAATTTCTAAGACCAACTCTGATCAATTTTGATCGTGTTTGGTCGTTCCCAGTTCCGGTGCTTCGTGTAGGGGTATCTGAAAAATATTCTGATCACGTCCTTGTGATCTACTAATTTTTCTGAGGAATAATTGAGGTTAATCTAAGGTATTTGTGATCTTTTCTTCTGTGGCCGTATCTTTTACAGATACTTTAGATGCGCTGTTGTGCTCAGACGACAAAAGGGGTTTATTCTAGTGTTTGCAAAATTTTGTGAAAATGCATAGAATTATTTTTACAGAAACTTTTAACCTAAGAGTTTATGTGAGGGCTTTTCCCCTATTTAATTCATGAAATCTTTGCTAAGGGAAAACGCGAATGTTACACTCAGTGCCCTACCTATATCGCTCAGCAAACTAGGGTTTCTCAGGTTGCCTAGCGCCCTTCTCAAGGTCGCTCAGCGGCCACTGGGAATTCTCAGGTCGCTCAGCAGACTCCCAGGGTCGCTCAACTGCCTGACGTGAAAATCTTTGAACAATCTCACTCTTTTTCTTCAGAATTTTAGTTATAAAAAACCCGAAGGGTCCAAGACCTCACCCCTAGGTTTCTGATAGCTCTAAGCTCATTTTTCACACCTATAAACCCAGATTTTGAACCCAAGGATTCAAAATTATAGTTTTACCCTTTTTCCCCAAAATGCCATTTTTTACTTGTAAAGCCTGATTTTCTTCAGAATTTTAGTTCTCAAAAACCCGAAGGGCTCAAGACTTGACCCTAAGGTTTTTGATATCTCTAAACCCATTTTCTTGAAAACCAACCCAGAGTTTTAGTCCATTTTTCCAAAATTCCCGTTTTTCCCTTGCTCGCCTGAAAATGTCGTTTTATTCGTTTTGCTTGAGAAATTAGTTGGGGGCTCCAAAAATCATAAAAATTAACACCCCCACTAGATTTTTCATGTAGATTACAAAAATGGTGTTATTTTTTCATGCTAAAAATCCCAGACCATAGTTCTTACTCAAACTTACTCTTTTTCTATTTCAAACCTAGGTATGCCTAAATCCTGGCAGAGTCACAGATAAACACCAGCAGTTTTCCAGGCAAACAAAAAAAATATAAACAACATATACATAACAATATTCATACATAAAATATCATAAATATGCCACTTATACAGTTGGTTGTCGGATTACCCACAAGTAGCAAGGTTTTGAGGTGATGATTTGAGCAAAAGTTCCTAGAAGCCTCGGTGTCTCCAAAGCTTGCAGTCACTTTTGCCTGAGAGAACATGAGCTAAAGGCTCAGTTTTGAGGACTAAAATTCAAGAGAAAGTGATGAGGAAATTATGGGAAAGCCGTAGTGAGGTCGTGTGGTGAGGCTTGGTTTCTCTGTTACGTGAAAGTAACGAACGAATACATGATATAGGCGTGTTCAAGAGAGAGATCTTCGCTGAATTTTTTGAGCAAGATGGGTGACCTTTTATAGGCTCATGGCTGTGTGTTTTGGGCTTAAATTTTGGCCAAAATTTAAAGGAAAAAGAAATAAAGTTAAATGGTGACTCTTGGCATGAGTCATCATGCTTTATGGAAGCAGATTAACATTGACTTGTTGACTTGCTAAGTGTGTGTGTGTGTGTGTGTGTGATGTCCGTGTATGTGTTTGTGTGTTCTGTAGTGTGTGCGTTAATTCACTAAGTGTGTTTTCGATCGTGTTTGGTCATTAATTTTTCGTGTACGGGTATCCTAAATTTTTTTTGAACATATAATATTTATCTAGTAATTTTTCTAATAAGGAATTTAAGTTAATTGAAGGTATTCGAAAATTTACTTTCGTAAAAGTGTATTTTATGGATACCTTCGATACGTGATTAAATTCCGGCGACGAAAGATAATTAATCTGGATCTCGTGGAATTTCGGGAGACCGCAAACTATTACCTTAATTGGCATTTTTCAGAAATAAAACTGGTGATTTAAATTTTCAGTCTAATTAAATGGCTCGTATGTTTATTTATTATGCGAAATCTTTACTAAGGAAAAAACGGGATGTTACACTATTGATTGTAATCTAACTAAAAACAAAAATTTCTCTTTCTCATGTTTAGAGTGATACATTCGTGCCGATTATTTCTGTGGAGGGAAGGGGAAAAGGAATGGAAACAAAATTATTGTTTAAAATTGATGTATATTTAATGTTATATATTCTTATAGTTTTAGAACAAAATTATATTACTGTAATCTTGCTGGAAAAAAAAACTATTCTTTCTCATGTTACGATTGATGCGTTCATTCAATTTTTATGTTTTTTTGTGGAGAGAAGGGGAAAAGAACTAGAAACAAAATTAACCCATAAACAACTAAAATTCCGTAAGCTACTTCCGATAAGCAACCATATGTCCATATCTAGTATTCACCAATATCAAATCTTCGTAAAAAAAAGTAAAAATAAAAAAATTAACCCACAAGAAAAAGAACAAACCTGAGAGGAAACACCATGAGAGGAAGGCAGCGATGGTTGTGCTAAGAGACAAAGCAGAAAGCTGGCAGCGGCGATTAGGGGCTATGCTGAGAGATGAAGCACCATGAGAGAGGAGCAAGCCGAGGCATGGGAAGATCTTGCGAGAGAGGAGCCTTTGACCGTCCCGTTGATGGCTGGTGGCTGACAGCATGACAGAACCGAGTCACAAGATAGAGAGACGAGAAATAGAGTGGCACATTAGAGAGAGAGAGGAATTAGGTTTATTGGACTTTGAATCCAAGAGTGCATACAGCAACAACACAAAATTAGGTTTGTGAACTGTTGAGTTTTTACTTTTTTTTTAAGTTTTATATAATTTTTTTTATTATATATATATATATTTATATATTAATATTTTAATATTTTTATAATATATAGGGTGTGGTGTAACAGCCCGACTTTTTCCCTTCACTAAAATTTCGTATAATAAATAATTAAGAATATATTAATAAGAAAAGATAAAAGAAAATAGAATAAAAATTTAAGTATTAATTTTAATCCCTGTAATATTAGTTAAAAATAATAATTTTGCGATCTCGTGGCGTCCGGTGACGTTCGGGTCGATATTAGGTTATTATTGGAATTTAATCATGACTCAAAGGAGTCTGTAAAATACACTAATATGAAAATAAATTCGAGAATATCTCGACAAAGATTTAAATATTAATAAGAAAAATTAGTAGGTCACAACGGTATGTCTGAAATATTTTTAGGATTTCCGGACATAAATAGTTAATGAGCGAACACGACCGAAAACACACATAGAAAATAGAAATATGGATGGCCAAGGGCCACAAATCCCCCACGGCAGCCCTCACCCCCGAAGACACACACATACACCAAAGTTTCTCCATTTGTTTCTTCCTAAGGTCCCAAAGCTCATCCACCACCATCACCCTTTGCCTTTTATCATCTTAATTCACTCTTAAACTCATAAAGAAGACAAGCAAGTAGCAAGGTTGTGAGTTTCTCTTCACTTGGAGGAAAGAACACCAAGCTTCCATAACCTATGTTTCCATAATTATTTCAAGGGTTTTTACTTCTTGGCAAGAAGAACTCAAGCAAGCAAGCAAAGCTTAATTTCATCCTTCATCCATCATCAAAGAGCTTTTTAGGAAGTGGGTAACTCTAGTTCCTCACCTCTTGATGGTGGATGTTTGTTATATAATTCTGTGTGTATGTATATGTTTCTTTCGAATATATTATTACATATGTTAGAAATTATGCTAGGGCTTAGGAAGATGATTCTGAAGGGTCTTGTGACCTGGACTAGATAGGATTATTATGTGTGGAATATGTGTAAAAAGCTCAAGCAGGTTCCATGGGAAAAGAGAAAGAAAATGGGAGAAAACGATGCGTTTTGTTTTCAATTTCGCCCAGTAACCGCTGAGCGGTCCCAAGCGCCGCTGAGCGGAATGCATCGATAGTTTTCAAATGTGAACTCCAGAGCTCTGAGCGGAAGGCGGTTACCGCTGAGCGGTCTGCAGTCCACCGTGGATAAGGATAAGGATGGGAAGATATTTTTCTTAAAGGATAAGGCGGTGGAGATATTTTTGAAAAGTTGTCAGACCGCTGAGCGATGGGATTCTTACCGCTGAGCGATAAGATTTCTACCGCTGAGCGGAAGTGTTTTCAGCGCTGAACGCGAGGAGCTCATACCGCTGAGCGGACAGTAGTTTCGCTGAGTGGCCTGAGACCAGAATGTTTTATGGAAACCCACTTGAGGCACATAGTCTAACACTCAATGCTGTAGCTATGATTGATAAATGAAATATGTGAAGTATATGTAGTATGTGAATATGTGAAGTATATGCAGTATGTGAACATGTGAATTACATGTAGTATGTGACATAAGGTGTAGTGTTCCATGCATTCATGACAAGTCAAGTTTAAAGGATTAGAAATAATTATGAGATAAGGAAAGATTCTAAAATGAACCATAGGAAACAAGTCATAACATGCTGCAGGTACAGAAAGCAAGAGATGCTGAATTACTGCTGAAAAATGTTGAATTACTGCTGAAAATGCTAAATGAAAATAAATGCTGAAAAGGCCGTGATCACGAGAGCCAAACCATGATCCCACTTCAGGAGGTCAAAGAGGCATCCTGAATGTGGAAGCCCGCCACAGGTGGTGTCGATATGGCATACCTGGAGGTGTTCGGTTACCATGCCTAGCATTGTCGAAAGGGGGCAAGCTAAGGTGGGGGTACAATATCCGCCCACTGCCAAGGGGTCCCGAGGGGGCACACGGTAGGTGGAAGCCCACCGCAGGGGTCAACAGAGGACCACCTGGAGGTGCGAGGTTATTCCGTCATACTAGTGTCAAAAGAGGGCACTATTATGGTGGGAATAACATATATTCCAAAAGCAGGTTTATTCTGTTATGCATATATTTATTCTGGCATGCATGAATATCTGTAATGTATGATTTTGCTAGTATGTCATTACCGTCAAGAGAACGCTCGAGACGGCTATGTATGTACACGAAATGTTAATAAGCACGAGAACGTAGTAAGCAAGAGTAGTTCCCATATCACCTAGTAAAGTAGATAAAGTCGTTTAGAACTTAGGCCAGATGATAATCAGTAGGATATTTAGTATGCATGTTCACTTAGAAATCTCTGAGCGGCCTGAAGTCCGACCTAATATGAGACGAGACTCAGGAACTAAAGTTATTTCCACTGAGAACCTACCGTTCTCATTCCCACTACCTTATGACTTCAGGTACTAATGATGCTTCATACTTTGAGGATGCTGACGAGCCGCCAGCAGAGCCATGAGCGGCCATGATAGGAGATGGACTTAGAGAGCTAGATGTCAGGATTTTTGCCAAGGGCATACTGAGTAGTATTCCAGTAGCCCTTGCATTTTGATATTATGTATTTTGGATTATGTTTATGGTATTTTGGAGTATGTACATGCTATGTGTATCTTACTTATTGTATATACAACTATGTGACTGCTATGATGAACCACATGAATGTATATTGGATGCTTTATTACTATACTGTTATACGCTTTGTTATATTTGTTCTTTCTAACGCATGGCTCTATTTTAGTAATTATTCAATACAAATGCAAAGTTTAAAATGGGTCCCTATTTTCTTAAGCAACTATTTTCGAAAGATAACAATGGACTAAGGTATTCCGACCAGGTAGAAAACAACCTAGTGAGCATTGTTTACTACCGGGTAAACAATTAGCTAGGGTGTTTCATGCGGGGTAGTTAGGGATGGGTTTACCCTATATCTTACCGTGCCCCGCATCTACCCACCCTTCTGAGGTGGGTTTTAAACCCGCCCCAACCGGGTTGGGTGGGGCGGATGGCTAATGGGTAGGGTTCAAGTTGCCATCCCTAATCGAGTGAAACTAACTTGCAGTCGATGCACATATCCGAGTTCAATGGCCCACTAACAACCTACGACGTGGCATAATTTTTTTAATAAATAAATAAAGACAAAGTTAATATCCAACTAATTCCCTAAAATTTGCACATGTGCCTAACCTAGATACTGGACTTGTTAGTTCCTGAACTTAATAATTGTCAGACTCGTTAATCATTTTTAGAAACTAACAAGTCCTTTTTTTTTCAACTTAGAGATGGAGGGATTAACGAGTTTAATGATTGTCAAGTTCAAGAAGTAATGAATCCTCTTTTTTGTTAAGGACTAGGATGGACACGTGTGTAAAGTTCAGAGGCGAAGTTGGACATTAACTCTAAAACAAAATATCTATTTTGGTCCCAATCAAAGTATGAAGGGACAAATTAGTCTCTTAAGATGTGAAAATGTAATCTTATCTTGAATACTGATGGACCAAACTATCTCATTTTATATAGGGTTAATGTCCAATTTTGTCCATGGTCTTTACATGTATGCCCAATTTAACCCCTTGACAACAAAAAAATAAAGACTCTTTAGTCCCTAAACTTGACAATTGTTAGACCCGCTAGTCCCTCTGTCCCTTAACTAAACACAAAAAAGGATTTGCTACTCCTCGAAAATGACTAATGAGTCTGACGCTTGTCAAGTTCAGAGACTAACGGGTCCTTTCTTTTCATGTAGTGATTAGGTTGGATATGTGCGTAAAGTCTGGAGACAAAGTTGGACAATAACCGTTATATTCCCAATATGTTAGACGAATACTAAAATAGGTATTTTGTCATAAACAAATAGAAATTGAGGTTAAGCAGGATTGTTTTGTTTAGATTTGAGTGAGAAATAAATCTAAACCAATTAAATTTGGGGAATTCTACGATACCTTGGGCAATTTTACAGGTATTGTACTTGAACTTATGTGGACTAATAAAATTTTAACATCTTATTGAATTCTATTGAATTTAAAAGACTTGTTAAACATTTTGAATAAACTGCTAAAGGGGAACACGACAAAGACTAGAGAAAGGTTACAGAGAATAGAAAAATATTGTATTATCAGAGTTGTGTCCTTTGAGTATAAGAGGAGCCTCTATTTAAAGGCTAGAAATAGAATCATAACTTAATTACAAAACAATGTCAAAATCATGTAATATCAAACTAAATCAGAATTAAATCAATCTAATATATACTAGATATAATATTATTCTTAACACCCTCCCTCAAGCTAAAGCTCCTCAAGCTTTAAGCTTGTTACAGATCAGTGGAGGTTGTCGAAGAAGCACGAGCGGCAACAAAGAGTCTTGTATGTAATTAAGAGCTTGTACGAAAACAAAAGGGATGGAACCAACGGGCTAAGCGTAACCAGCAAAAGGCAACATTGAGAGGCAACATCGGGGGTTGCGGAGAAGCTATAATAAGCAACGACATCGGGCTGTGTAGAGACAGCAAAGGCAACATTGTGGCTGCTTAGAAGCAGCAAAGGAAACATCGTGGTTGCACGAAAGCAGCAAAGGCAACATCGTGGCTACGTTGAGGCAACAAAGGAGGGCGGGAAATCGGAGAGACACATGGAAATGCGTAGGGGATTGAGTTGAGGCGTGGTGGTGCTTAGGCAACACGGCTAGTCTTTGAGGAAAACGGAATGCAATGAAATAAACAGAGATGACAGTGGAATTTTTTATTTTTTATAGAGAGCCTAACGAAGAGGCTCTAAGGTAACAAAATTGGGTTAAGAGTTCAAGGAGGAAACCATGACTCTAATACCACGTTAAACATTTTGAATAAACGGCTAAAGAGGAATATGCCAAAGACTAGAGAGAGGTTACAAATAATAGATAAATATTGTATTATCAAAATTGTGTCCTTTGAGTACAAGAGGAGCCTCTATTTAAAGGCTAGAAATAGAATCATAACTTAATTACAAAATAATGTCAAAATCATGTAATATCAAACTAAATCAGAATTAAATCAATCTAATATATACTAGATATAATATTATTCTTAATACCCTCCCTCAAGCTAAAGCTCCTCAAGCTTTAAGCTTGTTAGAGATCAGCGGAGGTTGTCGAAGAAGCACGAGCGGCAACAAAGAGTCTTGTATGGAATTAAGGGCTTGTACGAAAACAAAAGGGATGGAACCAACGGGCTAAGCATAACCAGCAAAAGGCAACATTGAGAGGCAATATTGGGGGTTGCGGAGAGGCTATAATAAGCAACATCGGGCTGCGTGGAGACAGCAAAGGCAACATTGTGGCTGTTTAAAAGCAGCAAAGGCAACATCGTGGTTGCACGAAAGCAGCAAAGGCAACATCGTGGCTACGTTGAGGCAACAAAGGAGGGCGGGAAATCGGACAGACACATGGAAATGCGTAGGGGATTGCATTGAGGCGTGGTGGTGCTTAGGCAACACGGCTAGTCTTTGAGGAAAACAGAATGCAATGAAATAAATAGAGATGACAGTGGAATTTTTTATTTTTTATAGAGAGCCTAACGGAGAGGCTCTAAGGTAACAAAATTGGGTTAAGAGTTAAGGAGGAAACCATGACTCTGATACCACGTTAAACATTTTGAATAAACAGCTAAATGGGAATATGCCAAAGACTAGAGAGAGGTTACAAAGAATAGATAAATATTGTATTATCAAAATTGTGTCCTTTGAGTACAAGAGGAGCCTCTGTTTAAAGGTTAGGAAGAGAATCAGAACTTAATGACAAAATAATGTCAAAATCATGTAATATCAAACTAAATCCAAATTAAATCAATCTAATACATTCTAAATATAATATTATTCTTAACAATTTCAAAAATTAGTTATTTGTAATTATAGTTGAATCTTTTTACTAAAATTTAATTGCACATTTTTTAAACCTTTACCTAAATCATACACTTAACTTATCTTGCAATCTCTTAATTAATTCTTCTTAGATAATTGATTCCTCTAGTAAGACAAACAATTTCAACAGGGAGATTTTTAATTGAATTGTTGTTGCAATCTAGAGTTCTTGTAGAAGGCCCACGCTTCATCAAGTATGACCTATTTAAATTAAAATCATAAGAAAAAAATGAGGCGATACACTCACAATCAAATGACAATTAAATAACATAAAAAAACAAAAATTCTAATTTTTCCTGGACTTTTGTTTGGCCGTTTTGACTTTTTACTACTCCCTCTCCTTTATTGATTCAACAAGCCACACAAGAATTTTCCATGACTAACCAACAATATTATCTATGATTAACTCAAAAGGGCTAGTCAATATTATTATAGGCATATCTGTAAGTTGTGATTTTTCAATTGATCAATTCATGGAAACAACGATCTTGAAATTTATGATTATCACAGTGTATATAAGATTAAAAATGAGAGGCACATACCCGAATTCATATTGTGATTGGATGGAATTGATAAATTCTTTTCCCCTCTCTTCCTTTGATCCTTTCAACCCCTTCTGATGGTGAGAAGAACGTTTTCTTTGGCAAACCTCAAACCCTAATGTTTTCTGGATTCTTTGGAATCCTTAAACCCTTGTCTTTTTCTTTGAGTAAAGCCATCTTAATTATAAGGGAGATGGGAGGTTCGGTTTTACTAAAATACCCCCCACTAACTCTATCATATCTTATAGAATCAATTGCCATCATCTTGATTCCCTTTAATTAGAGTTAGTATCACTATAAGTTACATGGACCATATATTTATGAGATTATGAAATAATCTTACAATCTCCCACTTGGTCCATGTGTAACATCCTGAGTTGCCGGACGTGGAAAACTCGTAAATCTCGCCGCCGAGAACGGCCGAGAAACGTCGAGGAATCAAGGTCAACAGAGTTAAGCCCCTGAAACCCTAGGGATTTGAGGAAACGGTCTAGGTCTAGTTGCCCCGTAATTTTCCGGAGTCACCGGGCAAGTTTCGACTCGAACGAGAATTTTTCAGATACCGAAAAATGCCCGTGGGATTTCTCGGCTCGGTAAGAAAGTCCAGGATCCCTGGGAAAAACTGTCCCGGATTGAAGGGAAAAATAAACGGATCATGACGGTATGTCCGGAATATTTTTAGGGCAACCGAAGGTGAGACGTTTCGGACAAAACGTGATCGAACGAAAACGGAGCCAGACCGGATTAGGTTAACTTCTGAAGGAAGTAAATACTAAATAATAAATAATAAATAATAATATAATAATAATAAAAATATGCTGAAGCTTTGCTTCAGAAAACAAAGAAAAGGAAAGAAAAGAAAAAGGAAAAAGGAAAGAAAAGAGTTACTGTGCGTGGTTATAAACAACCACGTACGTTTCCAAAATACATACATTATTTTCAATCGTTTTCACAAACACCGGTCCTGTTCCGACACATCTAGGTTTTGTGCCGGAGTCCCGGAAAAATTACCGGAGTACGCCATCGTGAAGAGGAAATTCTCCACTTCAAACCTACTGAATCGGAATCTCCATCGGAGGTGGGTAATCCTAAGCCCACTGTCTATGTGGTTTAAATTTTTAACTGTATATGTGTTTTTTTTGTATTTCTGACTGTAAAAATGTTAAGTAGAGTTTTTGGGAAAATCAGGGTGAAAAGGGTTTTGGGAAATTTTGATAAATGAAATGTATAACTGTACTGATTGGAACCCTAGGAATAGTGGTTTTCTGTGGAAAATTGAGAACTGGAGTCTCGGGGAAACGATTTTCCAGCTTTCATTCGAATCCTTGAGGTTTTTAGTCGAATGAAAGCCAAAGTAAGCTTTCATTCGATTGAATTCCCTTGCAGTCGAATGAAAGAAAATTTCAGGATTTCAATCGAATGAATCCCCTAGTATTCGAATGAAAGAATGCTGAGGATTTCAATCGAATGAAACCCCATTTCAGTCGAATGAAAGAACTCGTAGGGATTTTATTCGAGTGCATATCTAGGCATTCGAATGCATCCTGGCAGACTTGAGATTTTAGTGGTTCCAAGGGATCCAATGAACAAAGATGTGTTTATTGTGGTACAAGAAAGCATGCATCATGAGGATAGATCACTAGAGGTTATGATGTAATGAAAGCTTAATAAAGGAAGATGATAAAAGGTAGGAACCAGAGTACAATGAGAAAGATAAAAGTGCATGTGAACATGGTTACAAATAAATGAGAATACGATTTTCGCCTGGCTTAGCCCAAAAGAAGGCGGCCAGAGTGTGTATGATACCGGTTAAAAGAAAAGATAATAAGTTCATGCATAGTGCGCAATAGCAGGCTCGAAGGGAACGCAGACATTGTTACACGTCACCATGCTCGAAGGGAACGCATGGGGCTCGATCACGTCACCAGGCTCGAAGGGAACGCATGGGACACGATCACCTTGCATTCATGTATATGTGGTTATTATGTGTTTATGTTGTAACGGTCTAGGATAGAAAGCGCGAGAACCTAGATAAGCAAGGCTAGATCCCCAGTCACCTAGATAAATTAGATAAAGTTGTTTAGGGTTTAAGCAAAGAAAATAGTCAGTAGGATTTTAGTATGCATGCTCACTTAGAGATCCCCTGAATGGCCTGGAAGATGTTACCAAGTGGCTTCAAATACACAAGAGGGGGGGTGAATTGGGTATGTAGGTTATTTTTAAAATCTTTGCTTTGATGCCAATAAACCACCTAGTATTAATACAAATTATCAATGAATAAAGATAGAAGCAATCTTGAGCATAAACAAATTAAGGAGTTAAGGGATAGAGAAGATGCAAACTCAATTATCCTGGTTCAACCACCCTTGTGATCTACCTCCAGTCCCCAAGCAATCCGCTTAAGATTTTTCCACTATTCTTCAAGCTTGAAACTTAGGTGCTTGACAACCTTTACAAGATGAGCACTCTACTTGAGCCTCAAATAATTTCCCTTAGGGGTACCACCCTAATCACTTGAGAGGGATACCTCACCCTCTTTACAAGAAAATGATTTGTGTTTGATTTGAAACTCTCTTGAAGAGTAGATAATACAATTTAAAGGTCTATAGGTGTGTGTGTATGAAACTCTCTCTTTTCTCTAGAAGATGGCTCAAAGAATGTAATTAATGAAGTAGAGAATGTTAGATGTTATGGAATTGATGTTCAACCTCTTCTTGATGAGTTTGGTGAATATTTATTAAGCCCAAAGTGATCCTAGCCGTTGTGCATTTAATGCATCTGAAGTCAGCAACCAGAACTAGCCGTTTCTGACCTCAGAACTCGATCCATTGGAATGGCCCATTTGAATGTCTCACCTAATATAGCCGTTGGGCATTAAATGCGCCTGAGTCATTCGAATGGATCTGAGTCAGCCATTCGAATGTCTTTTGATGTATTGGATTACCGAAGGTGTCAAACCCTAGACATTCAAATATGCCATTCAGATTACCTTTGTTCATGAGTCATTCGAATGGATCTAGGCAAGTCATTCGAATGTCTCTAGGGTTTTGTCAAACTCATTCTTTTTCTTCTTTTGCTTGATTCTTTGATTCTGTTTGAAATAGTCTTTAAGGCATGAATCAATATTTCTTTCAAAGAGCCATCTAAAAGAGCTTATGGTGAGAGTTTAGATATACATCACCTTTAACACATTTCCTAGGTCCTACAACTAGATCTTTTTGAGCTTCTTGGACTTTTGGAAACTTGCTTCATTTGTCTTCATCAAAACATCCTTCATGAGCATTCACAATTTCCCCCTTTTTGATGATGACAAACACTTTAAGGAAACAGAGAGATAAGTTAGTAGTTTATGCATTTATTTCATTTCAATCTATTCGTTCACTCCTTTTGAGAACCGCATATGCAATTATGATTCCCCCTCAGTTTATGCATTTATTCCCCCTGAGTTTGTGCATTCTTTCAAAATTATTTTTCTGATTAAATTTCCTTTGTTACCTTTTGAAAGAAGAAACTTCAAACTTCGCTTTGTCCTTTTTAGTTTCAAGAAGGAAAACAGAACTTATCTTAACTTGTCTCAGAATTTTCCTTAAATTTCTTTTCCCCCTTTTGGCATGATCAAAAAGATATAGTGTAGAGCATAAAAGTAAACCGACATGATCAATTACGAACTAGAAATAGATAGAAGGAAATAGCAGGTTATATTAGTCGTAACCAAAATATATGCAGCAGAAGAGAGTTATCGGATAACAGTTCATGGTATAAGTAGGAACCCGAAGTAACTCTAAGTTAGAGACAAAATAAACTGTCAGATATGCACCAAAAGATCATAGAAACATAGAATAAAATAGTAAAGATAGGTAAGCAAAGGATGTCCGTCACATCATCTCCGGCTCGGTACGCTCATCATCATTATCATCATCATCATGGGCCGCTTGGTCAATGGCCATAAGTGAGGAGGGTGGTCCCTCGGATGGCATGGTCGACTGTGGGGGAACGGGGTCGGCAGACTGATAACGCGGGATGTGTAGATGATCACAAATGGCGCCGACGTCCATATCCAGACGATGGAGGGTGGTTTGATAGTAGGCCGAGTCCTGAGCCATGGTGACATTAATGGCGTCGAACCGGCTCATGATGAGCTCCATATGGTGCTGAAAAGGATCGGAAGATGGACCAGTAGATGAGGAAGGACCCGGAGTCGAGGCAGGAGGATATGAAGAGGAGGCAGATTGGCGGTGGGCGCGGAGGGTCTCAGGGACATCATACTCAAACCGGTTGGTGGTTTTCTTTAGAAATATGTGCATGCGGGCTAGGCATGTTGAGTCTATTTTCCAATTGCCTTTTGCCAGCCATTGCGTTTCATCAGCCAGGGGTACTCTGAAGTGGCGAAGAATGGCCGTCACATGCATAGCGTAGGGCAAAGCACTGCCCTTTGCCCGAGCTTGATGCATGTGATGCATCACATAGAGGCTCCAATTTATCTCTTTACGCCCAGCCAGAGCCCACAAAACCAAACCATCATCTTTTGACAGCACAGAATGATTCCCATTGCGAGGGACTATGGTGTGGGTGATAAGGTAATGAAGTATCCTCTGTTCAATGGGCAGCCCGCCAACCTGAGGACGATTCTTATGGTTTCTGACTCTGGAGTGACGGATTGCTGCGAGTGCAAGCAGCTCACTAAATGGTTCACCCTCCGAATTGACAGCCCAATCAGAAATCCCTCCCAGCAAACTATGACCACCATGTGGTAATTTCAGAACAGCCCCAACCAAGTCAAGTGGCATAACAATACTAACTTTATTTACTTCAGAATATAGAACATTGTCAATCAATTTGAGGTTGGAGTAAAATACCCTAACCAGCTGAGGATACACTACAGACTCATGGAAGACAAATTCCAGCAAATTAGCAGAGTCTAAAATGGAAGTAATGTTGCAGGGAGTACCAGCAAAAGTTGAGAGATCAAGAAACTTGGGTTCCATGAGTTCGCGATCTTCGAAATTGCTTTGGTACAGGCATCACTGTTCTTCGGTGGAGAACCAATGTGGCATGTCGGCCGGAGGAGAGACATGAGTATGTTTGAGGCGAGTGCGCCTGGAGTGGAGGAGGAGGGAGGAGGAGCGGTCCTGCGGCTCATGGTGGTTGTAGGAGAGAACAGGTAGCAGTGAGAGAGGTAGGGTTTTAGGGCTGGGAATGAGGAAGGCTAGGGAAAGGGAAGGATAAACAGGTTTAGGGTTTGGGTGGAGGAAGAATGGAGTGAAGAAGGGAAACGAAGGGGGGGCGAATGAGGGAGAGAAGGAGCAGCGGTGATGGAGGAGGATGAAGGATGGAGTAGGGAGAATGGTGAGGAGAGAAAAGGAAACAAAAATGCAGGCTAAGGGAGAGAAAGAGAGAGAGAGAGACCAGCGAAGAGAGGTGAGGAAGAGGAAGAGGATGAAGATAAGTGAGGGAGAGGGAGGTGGAGGAGGAGGGAGCTTCGAAGAGGTCTGCTAGGGTTAAGAGAAGAGAAAGGGTGAGAATGAGAAGGAGGGAAGAGAAAAGGCTGATTGTTTATTTAAAAAAAACTCCAGGTCGCGATACATTCGAATGGACAGGGGGGTTCCATTCGAATGACTCGAGAGCGTTTGGGAACCCGAGACCTCAGAAATTTAGCATTCGATGGAAACAGGGAAATATATTCGAATGACTGTGGGTGTTGAATAACTAGAGACTTCAAAAATTTGACATTCGAGTGAAATGGGGTAATTCCATCGAATGACAAAAGCTAGTTAATAACCTGAATCTTCAAGGATTCGACATTCGAGTGAATTATGGACATTCAATCGAATGACATAAGCTAGTGAGAAACCCGAGGCTACAAGGATTCGACATTCGAGTGAATTGTGGCAATTCATTCGAATAACTTTGGAAGATTTAGGACCTGAGACTTAAAAGTTTTAGAATTCGAATGAAAGGGGCTTATTTACTCGAATGATTTACACACAAATTAGATCTGAGCCACAGGGTTCTATCATTCGAATGAAAAGGGGTGATTTACTCAAATGACTTTTAGTGCTGAGAAAGATTTTCTTTGTCTACCATAGGAAGTTCTTTGATCAAGTAGTCTTGATGATGAGATGAGATGGATGAGGAAATAAGAGGACCTGCAAAACAAATTTGGGGGACTCTCCGACGCTCAAGTTAGTAAAGTATTCACAAGAAGATAACAAGAATTATAAAAGTGTGTGAGATTTAAATGTCACAGGCATCAATTATACCGAGTTCATTTCTAATGCGACAAAAATTTTCTTTAGGCAAAGGTTTGGTGAAGATGTTAGCTAGTTGATTTGTTGTTTCAACAAATTCAAGTGAGACATCCCCTTTTTGAACATGATCTCAGATAAAGTGATGTCGTATTTCAATATGCTTAGTTCTTGAGTGCTGGATTGGATTCTTCGATAGGTTTATGGCACTAGTATTGTCACACCGAATAGGAATACGATCAAGTTCAAAGCCATAGTCCATGAGTTGTTGTCTCATCCAAAGGATTTGAGCACAACAACTTTCGGCTGCTACATATTCCGCTTCGGCGGTGGACAAGGCCACACTTACTTGTTTCTTACTATGCCATGAGACTAGTGAGCATCCAAGTAAGTGGCACGTTCCACTTGTGCTTTTCCTATCAATTTTACATCCGGCAACGTCTGAATCCGAATATCCCACTAAGTGGCATGTGGCACCTTTTGGGTACCATAATCCAACATTAATAGTGCCTACCAGGTATTTCATTATTCTTGTTACAACACTTAAGTGGGATTCCTTAGGACAAGCTTGATATCTAGCACACATACATACACTGAACATTATATCAGGTCTACTAGCGGTGAGATATAGTAGAGATCCAATCATACCTCTATATTTTGTGATCTCTACAGGTTTACCTTCTTTGTCCTTGTCAAGGGTGCATGAGGTACCCATGGGGGTTGCCATCTCCTTTGCTTTGTCCATTTCAAACTTCTTGAGCAATTCCTTGCAATACTTGGATTGACTTATGAAGGTTCCGTCCTTTAGTTTCTTGATTTGCAGCCCAAGGAAAAAGTTGAGCTCTCCCATCATAGACATCTCAAATTCATGTTGCATTCATGTAGAGAATTCCTTGCACAAACATTCATTAGTGGCACCAAAAATAATGTCATCAACATAAATTTGTACAAGTAAGATATCCTGTTTGTCATGTTTAATGAAAAGAGTTGTGTCCACTTTCCCCCTATTGAATCCCTTGTCTAAGAGAAATTTTCTCAACCTCTCATATCAAGCCCTAGGGGCTTGCTTAAGACCATAAAGGGTCTTTCTCAATTTAAACACATGATTGGGAAACTCATGACTTTCAAATCCAGGTGGTTGATCAACATATACTTCCTCTTGAATATAGCCATTTAAGAATGCACTCTTAACATCCATTTGATATAATTTAAAATCCATGATGCAAGAATAAGCAAGTAACATCCTAATGGCTTCTAGTCTAGCAACGGGAGCATAGGTTTCTTCATAATCAATTCCCTCTTCTTGATTATATCCTTTTGCTACTAATCTGGCTTTGTTTCTAGTGATTACTTCATTTTCATCAAGTTTGTTTGTAAAGACCCACTTAGTTCCTATGATTGAGTGATCTTGAGGCCTAGGAACTAACTCCCATACTTGATTTCTTTCAAATTGATTCAGTTCTTCTTGCATAGCTAAAATCTAATGTTCATCATTGAATGCATCTTTGTTATTTTTGGGTTCCATTTGCGAAACGAAAGCCATATGATTACATGCATCTCTTAGAGAGTGTCTAGTGGTTACCCCTTTAGTGATATCACCTATGATGTTGTCGAGTGGATGATTCTTTAATGTTCTCCATTCCTTTGGTAAGCTCTCATCCCTTGATTCAATCATAGTTGGAAGCTCTTGTTCCTCTTCTCCCGATTGTGGAGATTCGTTTTGTCCTTTATGCCCATGCCTTCCAATGTACCTGTGATGTCAACAATGGTATCCTCTCTTGGCCTTTTGGCGTTAGACTCATCAAATGCAACATGCACGGATTCCTCAACTGTCATAGTTCTTTTATTGTATATTCTAAAGGCTTTGCTATTCAATGCATAGCCAAGAAATATTCCCTCATCAGACTTAGCATCAAATTGACCTAAGTTATCCTTTCCATTATTTAACACATAGCATTTGCATCCAAAGATGTGAAGGTGGGA
>QANU01057143.1:13796-122532 GCA_003254905.1 Nissolia schottii | reverse complement strand
TGCCCTTCATAAGCTTTCCTTTCTTTTCTCTCTCAATATTTCCCTCTTACGTTATCCAGTACTGTTGGAGCACCTTCCCCTTTGCCTTGGTTTTTACTATGACTTGCCTTGAATTCATTTTTCTCTTACGTCAACACGATTCCACATTGATCCTTTTTTATGAAAATTAATCTAATTTGATTTTGCTTTTTTATTTTCCAAATTGCATTACTTCTTTTGTGGGCATAACATTAGTGGCAAATAACTAAATAGAAAATAATTTGATTGTGATAGTATATGCGTATTAGTTACGAGCTTGACATTGAATGTGATTTGCAGAGTCAATTGTTCTATCTGGTAATTTAGTTCTAAGACTAGGAGTTACATTTGAATAGAAAAGAACAAAAAAGAATACAACAAAGAAGCAGAAATTAAGAGTGCAAGATTAACAGAAAGGAAAATGATCGCATGACATGGGCTGACTGTGAGGTCCTGCAGACTAATGTAATATGTCGCTATAGTTAAACCTTAATGATACAATTCTGCTACAAATCCTTCTCTTTTACTCCTATGAATCTTTTTGTCTTTCCTCTTTTTCTTCATGCTTGAGAATATACAATATATACAAGAATGACTACAATTTCTATGTGTTTATTCGGTAATTTCATGATCACATTGGTTCCATCTATTCGCAATTATATGAACTCAGTATGGAATTATATCATTTTTACCTTTTTGTTTTTACAATTTTTTTAATACAAAATAATCTTATTGGAGCATCTTGAATTTTCTATTTCAAATTAAGGAAGAAGAAATAACGCATTTTCTTATGTATTATATATAGCTCAATTCACTCTTTTTACATTTATGTTCTTTGTTGCATGGTTTGCATTCATTATTATTGTGTTTGTTGTCTCATTAGAGTGTATGTATTTGTGCTTGGAGGGATTGGTGGTGAGTTATCTCAACGTGTTTGTTTTCCATTAGAGTGTATGTAATTGTGCTTGGAGGGATTGATGGTGTGAGCTACCTCTGTGTTTGTTTTTCATTGTAGTGTATGTATTTAGAAACATTATTAACTAGAGTCACAATTCCTAAATCCTAATGTCACCATTGGCAATTTGCTGCTAATTAACGTTGTTGCAAATTGTTGGTAACATTAATTGATAGGATTTATGCAATGCAGAGTGGTTGTTGATTTGACATTCTAATATGTTTGTCAATTGTCATTGAATGTTTGGTGATTTTGTTCCTCGAGAATAGACTAATTGTCTTGTCATGCTGCTAGCTTGAATGTGTTGTATAAGATTCAATAGAGGACAAAAAGAAATCTCTAAATTTTAATTTGAACAAAACATCTGAGCCGGAACGTAAACACTACCAAAGAAATTTAGATTATGAGCTAGCAAAAGTGGCTTATTATATTAAAAGGAATTATATACCAAACACTTACTATTGAGAATTCTATATGTTTTTTTTTTGCTACAATCATTGTAAAGAACCATTTAGAAATGTAGTTTATTTGAAAAGCCATTGTAATGGTATGATCATATTTTTTAATGTTGATGTGATTGTAGTGAATAATAATGGTACATGCCTTAGCGTACATTAAAATTTTTTTTTACAAAAATATAATTTGCGGCGGAACTTGTCCGGGAAGCCTTCCGTCGCAAACTGCAATGGGTAGTAGTTTATTGTAAATTTGCATGGGAAGTCTTTCGTTGCAACTTTGTGTGGGAAGTTGCGACAAACATACGTTCTATGTTAATTTGGATTTCGAGGTGAAAATTGTTGTTTTGCGATGAAAATTTCTGCTTCAATGACCATCGCAAAGTTTGCGAGAAAAATTTTTTCTACTAAATTTCATCGCTAATCCGCATTTTTCTTATAATATAATTGGATCGAATGTGAGTGCAGTATTCGACTAGGTTCAGTCAAAACAAAACAAAAAAAGAAAATACAAATACAATACAAGTACGCATGTGCAGCTTCGACTAATTAATTTTGTAGAGCACTTTCTTAATTATGTAAATAGGCATTAATCATGGCAAGAGACTATATGTCAATGAAATATATTGGTTAGAAGTTTTCTGTTAAATTATAAATATATTAGTTATTAGTTAATATTTACATTTTCGTCTGGATAAGATTTAGAATTTTATTTGCTAAGTGGGTGCTCTAATTTGGTCATTCAATTTACTTTCATATTCATTAGTTGAGGAAGGAATCAATAAAATAGAAGTGAAGAGTTGGTGAAAGATGATGGCCAATACTCTCTCTCTATATATGTGGTTCGAATGAATGAATCAATTATGGATGAATAGATGTTTCGTGTAGATAATAAATATTAAGACAAGAAAGGCATTAAAGCAATGGTGTTAGCTGGCTAGGGTTTGTTAATCCGTAGAGATATTGTTCAAGATTAAACAATCAAAATATATTATCCAAAAATCGACAAACTTATACACATTGACAAAGATATATTTTAGCAATTAGGAGGCGTATTGGACAACATGTTGTGTTATAAACAATAGGTAAATAATGCTTTAAAAATCAAATTGATTCGGTTGGTTGAACTAGTAGGAACATGAATCCATACATGTTTCAATTATAAAAACTTAATCGCAATTTAACCATGAATTTAATCAGTTAATTCAATTTAACTACGAACTAGAAACCTAGCCGATTTTTGAAACACTGATAAGAAAACATATAGTAATAGATATGAATGTTCGTTCCTATGAGTTATTGGATCACATGCAAAAATCCTATAAATTCTGTGGTGACTTTGTGATAGCCCCAATCATGCTGTAGCATATCTATTTTTATGATTAACTCATGATCTATGCCCAATTTCATAGTTGATTTATGCTCTAAGATTCTGCAACCCTTCAAGTATCAATAAATAAATAATAATAATAACAATAACAATAATAATAATAATAATAATAATAATAATAATAAGCAATAAGCATCTATATAACGTTCAAGCAAATTCAAACAAAAATCACCTAAGATCTCATCTCATTTCTACTTTAAAAAAATGAAGAACTTGATTTTTTTTTTTTAAAGATTAAATTATGATACACTTTTAATATAACTTTTTACACATTCTTCTAGTCATATACCATTATTTTATCATTCAAAATATTTACCAACTTGAGCGATGTTTGATCTATAAGTAAAGGGGATTAATAATAATCCATCACAACATGGCATTAAAAAAATTGATTCTTATTATAATTAGTGTTTAATTTTTATTGATAGTGTAAAGTTTTTTTTATACTGTCATTCAATCAGATCTTTCTATTCAATGTCTTTTGAATGTGTGTCAGAGAATGCCAACTATTTATATTAATGTGACCAGATTTAATTAATTGACAATGCAAAAATATTTTACACATAAATAAAAATTAAACTATTTTTAAGATATCCATTGACCCGTTGGTGGTGACTAATCCCTTGACTTAGAGGGGGACATCTCCCAAGCAAATTCTTTCCATTTCCATCCCACCACTAATTTGCACCCGATGATTAAGAGACAAACACAAACCCCTTCCAAAATGAATCCAAAGTCATTTTTTTTCCTATGCCATAAATGGTCTTTTTTTGTTTGTTAAAATGGACCCTAAAACAACTTTTAGTCAATACAATGAACCTAAAGCTTAATAAACCAAAAAGTTAGAGACCAATGGGGCAGAAATTTAACATTATATAGAAAGCCCACAAAATGCTCATGGGCTTCTTTAGTTCAGTTCAAGCCCAGGTCCAAAAATAAAAACAGGGCAAGAGTTTTGGGTTCCAAAAGGTGACTGGTTAAAGTTTTTACATTATCCGGTTCCGGTTGCTTTGCCATTTGTGGATGTGTGGCTCCCAAAGACATCAGACACAGCAGCTTCTTCTTCTTCTTCTTCTTCTCAATTGAGTCCTCATTCACTCTGTCTCCACAAAAATCCTTTCACAACAAACATTAGAAGAAAACCAAAGTAGTGGTGCAAAAGAACATAACATTATAAAAAAAGAAAAAAGAAAAGCATTACACAAATAAACTGAGATATGCTGTTTCCAACACCAAGTTATGCAATCTGACTGAATGAATGAGCTCCCATGCCTTTGTTTGGTAAGTACAACTCACTTTTCTCTCTCTATCTTGGCTCTTGTTGGTTTTGCTCTTTTATGATTAATTTACAAGTATTGTCATTGATATGATTTTTGTGTGTTACTTCACATGTTATCTTATGAGAAATGTTTTCTTGAACATGAGATATACAAATATGGTAAGTGGCACGGTGTGCTAATGTGATTGTGAGTAAGTATTGAGATACACGTGTATCGAGATACGATAATAGGATAGGATTTGCGGCAGAAATCTTATTGATGGACCTTAGTGCGTGTTTGGAAAATCGGTGGTTGGCTCCCACAATAAGTGAAAATTTCTCACTTTTCCTTGCCTCAAAATCGATTTTGGGCATCCAAAACAGAAAACCAAACACGCCATTAGCAGTTAGGATTAGTTAGTTAGTTAGCAACAAAAGTGTAGAAAAGAGAGAATTAGAGAAGGAGAAGGCATCCTTTGAGAAATTAGGATCTAAGACCGCATTTAGTACTAGGGACAAGACAAGGAGAAAGAGACTCGAAGACAGAAAATTCTTGTATTTTCTATACCTCGCTAAAGCTGGGACAAAGGGGACAAAAGAATTTTATTTGGGGACACAAAATTGGGGTCTGGATGGACGGAAATTCTCTCTGTATTTGTCACACTATCCTGTCTCTAGTTCCAAACGAGGCCTAAGAGTCTTGGGAGAGCAAGGGGTCTGCCGAATACCTAACTGTAGTATTTTCTTTAGCGAGTAATAAACACTTGTCTTGCATAATCTGAACTAGTGACCTCTAGGTCAGGAGGCAGCAACCTTAACCAGGACTATACTATTGATGTTTTATTGTTTAATTTTTTGGTTTATTTGGTTTTATGAAGCAGATATTGCAAATGCACGCCCTACCTTTCAATATCCATTGTGTTCACTGAGAGTGCAAATACCATGCCATGGCAAACAATTATCATCATCATCAGTTTTGTTTGCCTTTAGCAATGGAAATTGCGCTCCAAGTGTTTGGAAAAAGTCCTTGGAGAGAGTTAAAAAGGCGAACTCCAATGTTGGGGTTGTTGAGTTGGGAAGGTGTGGACTTTTGGTTAAGGCAGTTGGTGCCGCCACCCTTGAACTGAAAAGTTTGGCTCCAAAGGA
This sequence comes from Nissolia schottii, assembly GCA_003254905.1. Taxonomy (NCBI): domain Eukaryota; kingdom Viridiplantae; phylum Streptophyta; class Magnoliopsida; order Fabales; family Fabaceae; genus Nissolia; species Nissolia schottii. The sequence goes on along the minus strand of QANU01057143.1, from coordinate 117,310 downwards.
AGATCGTGAATGGTTCGGTTCCAAGGACTTGGAGGTTGGTATGGATCATAATCCACCAAAGGTTCTGCTAGAAACTGCAGCTAAATCTTCTAGTGAATCTTGTAATGAAGATTCAGCAGAACCTGATGAAAGGGAGAAGTTGAGAAGAATGAGGATTTCGAAAGCTAATAAAGGAAACACTCCATGGAACAAAGGCAGAAAGCACAGTGCTGGTAACTAGAATCCTTTATTGCCCCTTCTCCTTTGCTTCATTTTGCCTCAGTCATTTATGTCTTTACTTTTGCTGTGCTCTAACGTTGGCTCAAATGTTGAAATGCTTGAGCAGAAACTTTGCGGAAAATCAAGGAAAGAACAAGGCTTGCAATGCAGAATCCTAAGGTGATGTCATGTAAGAATATTTTTATTATGACTTTGCAATGCCAAGATTTAAGGTCCATTTTTCAATTTAATATGAAACCTACCATATAGAGCCGCTCGATACAGTTTAGTGGTTGAAGGAAATTTCTGTGCTTAAAGAAATCATTCTTAATAGGAAAAACTGTATTTGCTTTTAGCATATCCTTTTTGTGTCTGATTTCCCTGATTTTTTTCCTAGTAAAGTTAAAAAAATTTGGAGGGGATTACTGGTGAGGTGACTTAATATAGAACTAGTAGGTGTGGATGATATATTCATGTTCATGGGAACGGTGATCAAGTTTTTTGATTGAGGTTTAGATGTCTGCTCTTCTTAATGAAAAATGCTAGAGCGCGAAAAACTCTGCCAGAATTTGGTTGCGAGAACGATGTAACACGATTATTGATAATTTGATAAATAAGTGGGTCCTACCACTTCATTTCATCCAACAACCACCGTGATTTGTCAAAAATTCTGATAGTATATCATTGTTCTTTCTTAATTAATTTGCTCAACAAAATTTGATAATGCAGGTCAAAAGGAAGTTGGCTAATCTTTGGCATGCACAGACGTAAGCGAATGTCTTTCCATGACTATTCTTAATAAATGCTGCATTTTAGTTTATTAATTTTTGTACCTATAGAATTTCACTGGACTCGGCCTTCTTAATTGAATTCACAGCACAGAAACAAGACACAAGATAAGTGTCGGAGTGAGAATGACATGGGATAAGAAGCGTGAGAAGAAGGCGTTGCAGGAAACTTGCTTCCTTGAGTGGCAGAATTTGATCGCAGAAGCTTCTAGACAAGGCTATGTTGGCCAGGAAGAGCTGCAATGGGATTCCTACGAAACCTTGGATGAACAGCTGAATCAGGAGTGGTTGGATAGTGTCAAACAAAGGAAACGAATGCCGAGGCCACCGGGTAGCAAAAGGGCTCCCAAGACCCCTGAACAAAGAAGGAAAATCGCAGAAGCCATCTATGCAAAATGGGCTGATCCAGTAAGTGTGTTTGGATAAACTTATTTTGAGTTCAAAACAACTTATAGATTAATTTGGATGATTCTGTAAGTGTGGTTGAATGTGCTTATTTTGGTTTGAGAACAGCTTATAATCAAAAGATTCTTGATACAACTTTAAATGATTTTAACCGGTCTCTCAAACATGCCTTGTAAGTGTATTGGCTTGGAGTTGCATGGTTTATGGATTTTACTTCTCGCAGCAACCAAAAGTTCAGTAGTTCTTCCAACTTGCTAGCACACATCTAAGCTGAATTTGATTTACTTTTTCGGCTTGAACTTTTAATATGTGGTTAGAAGTTATGACTTATGAGTTGCGGTCCTGAGTACCAAATGATTTTTCTGCAAATCAGGAATACCGTGAGAGAGTTCACTCTGGTATCATCAAGTATCATGGCACCAAAGGATCTGAAAGGAAACCAAGAAAAAGGTCAAGTAATGGCGCACAATCCACAAGGAAGAAACCTACAACGAAAAAGGATACTGATACCAAAATCAGTGTTAAGAGTGTCAACAAAGTTGTTAACAAGATCCAGTTGAAAAAAAGCAAATCTCCTGCATATAAGGATCCTTTGGTGAGTTCTAAGCTGCAGATGATTAAGAGCATTCGAGCACAGAGAGTCGCTGCAGAAACTAAACAGGCTAGCGCCATTGAACAAGCAAGGTAAAATTGCTTTTTACTAACATATTTTACTTCTTCATAAATAAGAATCTATTCTTTTTTGTTTTGTGTGTGTTCGTGCGCCTTAACTCTTAACCCAAATTTTCTGCTTCTGATGATCTTGGCAAGTAGCTACCAGTGCTGAGTTTAAGCAAACAAAAGCCCTTTTTTAAGAAGTTGGTGGCCCCTATTTCTACTATGATTGTGGATGCACCGAACATTGGTTGCTTCTTTTTTGCTTTTGTGATTAGCTCATAGAATTAGATTTAGATGTGTTTTTCACTGACAATGCATTGAAATTAATCTTTTACAATTCTATATAAAGATTAATTTTGATGCACTGTGAGTAGAAAACACATCTAATTCTCTGATTACATATCATTGTAAAAGATTTTTACAAAGTACGGAATTGTAGATTGACATGGCATTAAAAGTGTTTTGACTCTCAATAATATGTAATCATGCAGATTATTGATTGCTGAAGCTGAGAAGGCTGCCAAAGTGCTTGAGGTTGCCGCGGCGACAAGTCCCATTGCTCAAGCTTCTCTGATAGAAAGCAGAAAGCTTATAGCCGAAGCAATCCAATCGCTTGAATCCATTGACACACAAGGGATAGTAACTGCAAACCTTGTTCGTTCTGTTACGACAGAAACCAACATGGAAAAAGATGCAGTATTCGAAGTTCTAAACCAATCACTAATTGCCCCGTTAAACGGATACAAAACACTATCATCAAGCAACCACAACTTTTCGCCGCCAAAGTTAGTTAACGGCGATTCAGAATTTCACTTAACAAGTTCCAATGGTTTTGCATATCATCGGAGGGACACAGAACAAGATCAGAGTAGCGAATACAGAAAGGACCCTCCTCCAATTTTGCTGGGACCTGAGTATATCAAAGATGAAGCACAACCTAGATCAACTGTTGTAACCAAAAAGTGGATTCGTGGAAGGCTTGTTGAAGTAGTTGAATAGGAAACAAGTAGAATGAATTGGTAGAGAGGAACCTTAGTTCATTTTTCAAACATCATCATATAAAGTAAATGGTACTATATTGTTCTTTACTAGTGTGATCAATGATCAATGTCATTGCTCTCGTATCCATGCACTCTCTAATCTACTTTAGAGTAGCTCAATACTTTTTTATTGAAATGAATTAAGACCATTTGTTGAGGTTGTTCCTAATGTATTTCTAACATTTTAAATTTCACAGCATTACTCTTCTGCATTTATAAAGATGCAGAGAGATTGGGTTAAGTTGATAAGAAGATTTGATTCAAATGAAATTCATATGAGAAAATTATGAAGCCTTTATATTTATGCAATTAAATGGAAATTAATTATCTGTACTTCTATAAAGCAGCTGGAAAGATTCAACTACTTTTAGTCGTAATCTATATATTTCAATTATACCATTATCACACACATACACCAAAGTCACGTTAAGCAACTTCGATTTTATTTTAGCATTAAAAAGTAAATTGTTCACTATGTTCAGTAGTTATCACTCTTCTCTGACACTCGAAGGGTGCCATGTCTCTCTAGTATAAATAATTTAAATTAACTATAACATTCATGTTTATGTTTTTTTTTTTTTGTCAACCATGGTCACGTTGTTAAATGAGAACTAATTATATAAACAATTATATTATATCTAATTTAAATGAGCTGAAATTTGTGATCTCACAAAAGAGTCATGACTTGTAGGAAAAAAGCTTCTAAAGTGTGAGTTTGTAAAATGAAAAAATAGTTTATTTATCATTAGATTAATTAGTGACCTATGATTATGATGAAATTCACTAATTTGTTAAAAATATATCATTACTTTCTTGCATAAGAGATAAATTTCATTTGAAGGGTTTTAGTTTCTGTATTAATTTCTTTTCCTTATATATCAACATGACTTAAGTTGGATTTAACCTTTTCATGAATAGAACATCTGTAAGTAACACTAACATTCGAAGTGCTTATTGAGTTTCTTTCCCACAACTTAATTTTTTTATTTTTGCGTAATTATTTGGCCTAAATTTGTTCTTAAAGCTGTCAAGAATAAATTAAATTAGTCATTTAGTCGATCAAATTAGTATAGAGACTAACATGATTGACTTTAACAAGCTCGAGAATAAATTTAATATTTTTTATAACTTAATATGAATTTGATTCATCGTAACAACTTTAATGACAAATTTAAAAGTTTACTAAAAAAATTGTATTAAAAAAAAATGGTGGAGTTTGTTGGGCCAGCCCAACAACTACTTGTTGAAATGTCCAATGGGCCCATGACAAGTACCGGCAAACGGTCATTTCTAACTACCGACTCCTTTCTCTTCTATCATCTCCGACTCGCTCGCACGCTCACTCACTCACCCAACTGAATCACCAGCACCGACACACCAGAAAATTGTTAAGATTCAACTCACCAATGATTCACTGACTCAGTGACTCACACTCTAACGGTTAGTGCTTCCGCTGCATTGCAACGACCGAGTTACTCGCTCGCTCCCTCCCTGACTCGCCGACTCAGCCTCCGGCGAACTTCGCCGCCGTGGCCGACAACCCAAACCGCATGGATTCGTCTTCCGACGAAGAAGACGACCGCCACAACCTCATCGAGCAGAACGCGAGGAAGCCTCCCACTCCTCCCTCCGCCGTCACCTTCGCCGGCGGCACATTCCACGTCGAAGATTTCAGCTCGCGAGTCCGTAGATTCGACTTCAAGCTCCGGAAGAGGTACATTTTCGCCATCCTCGCCGTCCTAGCTTTCCTCCTCTTCTTCTCCGTCGCCGGCCTCCGCCGCGGAGGTGTCGCCGCCAGCTTCTCCTCCTTCTCCGGTTCCCTCTCGGATCGAATGAAGGAATCCGAATTGCGCGCCATCAACCTCTTGCGGGAGCAGCAGTTAGGGCTCCTAACCGTTTGGAACCGCACGTTTCGATCCAACGCTTCGAATTCCGATCCATCATCAGAGGATCTGAAATCCACGCTGTTCAAGCAGATTTCTCTCAACAGAGAAATTCAGCAGATTCTGCTGAATCAGCACAGGACAGGGAACGCAATTGAGCCTGAATTCGATTTCGGAAACCCTAATTTGTTTAATGTCAGTTACAATAGGTGCAGAACGGTGGATCAGAACCTTTCGCAGAGAAGAACCATTGATTGGAACCCTAAAGATGGTAAGTTTTTGCTTGCTATATGCGTTTCAGGCCAAATGTCAAATCACTTGATTTGCTTGGAAAAGCACATGTTCTTTGCTGCACTTCTCAATAGGGTTTTGGTGATTCCTAGTTCCAAATCTGATTACCAATATGATAGGGTTGTGGACATTAATCACATTAACAAGTGTGTGGGAAGGAAAGTGGTGATTTCATTTGAGGAATTTGCAGATATTATGAAAGATCACTTGCACATTGATAAGTTCCTGTGTTATTTCTCGCTGCCACAGCCTTGTTTTCTCGACGATGAGCGTCTGAAGAAGTTGGGGTCTTTGGGTTTGTCAATGAGCAAGCCTGAGCCTGTTTGGGAGGAGGATACCCGGAAACCAAAACCTAAGACGGTTGAGGATGTTCTAGGTAAGTTCAAGCATGATGATGATGTTATGGCCATTGGGGATGTTTTCTATGCTGAAGTGGAGCATGAGTGGGTGATGCAGCCGGGCGGGCCTATTGCTCACAAATGCAAGACTCTGATCGAACCTAACCGCCTGATCTTGCTCACCGCTCAGCGGTTTATTCAGACTTTCCTGGGACGGAACTTCGTTGCATTGCATTTTCGGAGACACGGTTTCTTGAAATTCTGGTGAGCCATTACTTCGTTGTCTTAATCTATGATAACGACAGTATGATATGACGACTCCTGAGTATGATATGTTAGTTGTGAACTTTGCCTGCATCTGCATATTTTCTGACGAGTGAATTGCTAACTGTACTTTGATCTCTGGCTCATTAATGAAGAAGCTTTATTTGCCAAAAAAGTTCCCGAAATGATTTACTTTCCATGTTTGCAGTAATGCTAAGAAACCAAGTTGCTTTTACCCCATTCCTCAAGCTGCAGATTGCCTCTTGAGGGTGATCGAAAGGGCCGATGCACCTATCATTTATCTTTCCACGGATGCAGCAGAAAGTGAAACTGGTCTGCTTCAGTCACTAGTTGTGCTGAATGGCAGACCTGTTCCACTTGTTATACGCCCTGCTCGTAACTCAGCAGAGAAATGGGATGCTTTGTTATACAGGCATGGTATTGAGGGAGACCCACAGGTGAGATGACACACTGCTTCTTTTTTACTTTTCATTTTTCGCGTGGGTTTGAACTTGAGTTAGGATTGTAACTGATCTCGATTCACCCTTGCTTCCCTGTGTGGTTTTGAACTTGAGAAGACTACATGCTATATGACTGAGAATCTGTGTAGTAAATGAAATCTAATGACTATCAATATTTTGCTTTAGGGGAAATGAAGGATTGAGTACTTTTAGGCCCTATGGTATTCAACTTTGTTGGTTTCAACTTATATAACATTGGCTTCAGCTTGGGAATAGAGGTTTAAGAAAACCGGGTTGCAATTCAGTTAATTAACTGTAATCACGAAAAAATTGACAATGGCTTATAACTATGTACCTCATCCTTTTCTTCCCTACATATTCTTTCAATTGTTAGGATTATGCTACGAAATAGATAAGTGATAAGCCATTATATGTTGTGACTAACTACTACTATAAATTTATCTTGCTGATGTGCTTTATGAATGTTTTCACACTGAAGGTGGAAGCTATGCTGGACAAGACTATATGTGCCATGTCTACCGTGTTCATTGGAGCCCCCGGTTCCACTTTCACCGAAGATATCCTGCGGCTGAGAAAGGACTGGGGATCAGCATCGCTGTGCGATGAGTACCTTTGCCAAGGTGAAGAACCGAGTATTGTAGCTCAAAACGAATGAAGATGAATACAATTTCTTATCCCAGTGAAGACCAGTCTTGTGTTTGCTCGATGATAGGTTTGATTGGGGATTTGTCAATTGTTTAATGTGAGTAGTCGTGTATGATAATAGAAGTAGCGATTTTATTCATTTATGTTTTGCTTGTTATGCATATTCTTTTATCACAAGGAGTATAATTTGTATGATCTACTACTTAGCCCTGAATTTGGCCTCAAAGCAAGTGTGGCACTTCATCCCATTTTTTCTTTTCTCATTGTAAATGGAAACTAATATTGATTTTCCCCAAATGGGAAAGGAGAAGCTCAAAAGTATCAAAAAGTGTGTCCAGTAAATTGATAATGTCCTGCGTTCACCAACATATTGAAGTACCCAATTGCTGGATTATGATGTGCAATCTTAGCAAATCACGTTTTAAACTCTATACCCTGAACCCGTAGAATTAAGATGCAAATATCCGAATACTATCTATGAAGCAAAGGTGGAGAATTTAAGTCTCAATACGATATTACACCAAATGTGAATGACCAAAATCAGTGTTTAATTTAACTACAAAATGATAAAATAATCCACTTTGACAAACATAAATTGTATAATACTTAAGCAACACATTATTCTTTCATTATTTAAGAAAGCATGCTAGAAATATATGACTAGATAAAGATTAGATTAAACGAGAGATTGTGAAGCTGACTAGGTATACTCTATAATGCCACGTTGGTGTCTGTTTGTGTTTTTGTTCACTCTGACCCCAAAAAAAGGCGCCGCTTTTCAGCTTCATCGTATTTCATCTTTCCCTTTCTCTTCTTCTTCTTCCCTTTCACCTCATTCATCATTTCTTTCGTCCCAAAAAATAAAAAACCCTACCTTTTCTTCTTCTTCTTCTTCTTCTTCTTCTTCATCACTGTTTCTGATTCTTATTATTCCTTTTTTTTCCTCGCTTTACTCCGAATATTCACACTAACCAGATTCGGATTCTGCTTCATTTCCCATCAAAGACTGCAACTTTACCGCCAAAGTTGAAAATTTCTCTGAGTGGGAGTTTTCTAGGGTTTTGAAGCCAAAAGGGTGATTCGCATTTTTGTGATTTTGGATTTGGAGGCTGGAATCATCAACATGAGAGCCAAATTGGTTGTGTTCCCAATAAAGGGTAGAAACTGGTGCTTCAGCAGATCCATTGATCATTCTGCTGAAGCTTCTTCTGCCACTTCCTCTCACTCTCCTTCAACGCTTAGAGAGCTATGGAAGAACGTTAGCGTTGGTGATAAACCCGTTAATGCAAAAGTTGAGCTTTTTGCTGACTACTGCGCCAACAAGGTGCCATTTTTGCTGTTGATCATTGTGCTCACTATGTTTGTTTGTTCAATTTCTCTGTTTCAATGTGTCACATTTTTGTGTATACTACCACGTGTTTTTTTTTTGTTTACCTGTTGCTTTGTTTGGTTTTGGTTTTGGTTTTGGTTTTTCTTTTTCTTGTGGTTGTGGTGTGATATATAGATGAATAAAGCTTGGATTGGATTGGAAAAGGCACCGGATGGATCTTTCAAGAAGAAGGTTCATGGGTGAGTTTTTGAATTTCAGAGTTCAACTATGTGTTGTTTGGGGCTATATCCTTATTTTTGCTCAAATGTAATTTTGAGTTGTGTTTTGCAGGTTGGGTTTATGGCTTTTGTCACGGGTTAAGCCGTCGGAGATATTTTTGAAATCTATATCAAAGGAAGTCACTAGTGTTGAAGTCATTTACCCTTCAAGGTTTGTGCTGGCCTTGTCTTGATTCCTACTTGCTTTGCTTTATGAATGTCATGCTTGAAATTCTACTGTTTGCTATTTTCTGTTTCAGTTCCACTTTGCTTGCTACTTGAGATAGTTTTCTAATTCTCGTTATACTTGTGCATATTGTTCAATTTGTCTTGACATCTCTGAAAACAATGTGAAATGCGGGGACACAATTGAGTCATGAGGCTTTTTGATGGTGGTTTTTTCCAAAGTGAGAACTATATTGTAAATATTGCAGCTATCTTTGACAGAAGCAGCCTTGGCTTTCTGTACTTATTTATAGATTTATAGATGTTGTTAAAATTTGATTCCCTACTTTGGATTTATGGAATAATTTTATTTGAAAATTGTTTGTGAAAACATTATATGTGATTCTGTATGAATAAGAAAATTTGACATTACAGTTTTGCTTTTTGGAGCTTCTATGACAATTACAATGTTTTTTTTTTTTTTTTTTTGCAGTTTGAATGCTCAACTTGTCCGCCGAAGGCTAAGACATATTGCTATGAGGTAATACTCTCTCTCTGGCATGTGCCAATGCAGCTTCCTATTTAATTCTAGATTTTTATTTTTATTTTTTTTAATTTTGATTGGAATTGTTATCTGTTTACAGGGGAACAATTATCCATCAGAAATTCTTGTATGGTTCACTTACATTGATCCCATTGACCTCTGCACTTAGCGTACGTATGTGTTCAGTGAATGTTAATTGCTGACATATTATCACTTTTGTGAACCTTTTCAAAATTGTGTGTTTTTTGCTCTTTAATATTCAATTCATTCTTTGCTTCAATTGATACCAATTGTAATTATACACTGCAGGTTTTACCTTTGCCTAATGTCCCATTCTTCTGGATTTCATTTCGTGCTTATTCTCATTGGAGAGCCCTTCAGGTTTATACTTTTGCTGTATTTGTTTTGTGCTTACTACCTATTCTTGTCATGCACATGAAGACTGTGAAGCTGTCAAAGGTTGTTGGGAAAATTTGTAGATGCAATTGGCCCAATTATGCTTAGTGTTTGTTTCAAATGTAGGTTGCTGGTACTGTGAATCACAGGATTACCATTGCTAAAGGGGCATCATTTGATTTGGAAAGCCTTTAAAATATTGCATGGTTCTTGCATGGTTGTCAATTGGCATGGAGGATTGGCCTTCTGTTTTTATTTATTTTTTTCCTGATATTGACATTCAATTTTGCCAACAATATTCTTGTTCCTTAGAATTTCCATGTAATGTTTGGAGCTTATGTTGTTTTCTTAGGGAAGTGAGAAGTTGTTTCGGCTCACCTCAGATGGAAGCAAGACTTCAGACACTGATACCAATAAGAAGGAAACTGAGCATAAGGATTCTAAAAGTGAAAGCCATGGTTCACATGAATCACATTGGGTAAGTATTTATGTATTCTGCTCTAGTACAAATCAAAGTGGTTTCAATGCTAGGTCCAAAGTTTTTACAAATATGGGTTGATCATATTTTGAATTCGAGACTTCATAGTGCTCCACCTCCCTTTCAGACTTCAAAACATTTCATACTTTAGCTAAAAATAATATATTTTTTAAAAGCTTTTGGTATGCGTCTATTCGTTGTGTTAATTTACGATATTCTTGTATTTGCTGGAGATGAATTTGGAAGTTATGTGATTTGCTACCTATGTCAATGGTTTGGTTCTTTGGATGTGCAAATTGCTTTAGCTTTTGAAACCCCAAAACCATAGTTTGGGCAGACATTACAAGAAACAAGTTTTTGCTCAAACCATGATTTGAGGCTTTTCAAAAGCTAAACCAAATGTGCGATTAAAGTGAAGCCGGAGTCAAACTGCCAATTGAGCTACAAGTTTATTATTAACTTTGTCAAATTGCCATTGCACCTTCACACCCTTACACACACTCATTGCTTCTGGTTTTGCTTAATGTTACCACCGATGAGTTGAGGCTACAAATGTGTTCACTTGATCATATAAATCCAGGTCTTAACAAATAAAATATTATCTTGAGTTTAACTGTGATGCGCTAACAATGTAAAAGAATTTTACATTGACATCTAATCATTTTTTGGCACATCATTAGAAGTGGTTAACTTTCTAGGTCGATAGTTGTGAAAATTACATTTTTTTTGCTGAAGATATGATTAGATGTCGGTCTAAAATTATTTTACAATTTCAGGGCATCACAATTAAACTTTATTATCCGTCCCTCTTGTTCCCTTTAAATAGTGTATGGAGTAGTTGTAATACTATTTTTTTGTGCTAGTTTCCATTTTCTACTTACCAATGTCTTCTCATAATGTCACATAGGTATTGCGGCCATCCAAGGAACTAGAGGATCTAATTCATCATGAAGATGGCCTTAGTCAAGATGCCATCAAAGAAATTTGCAAGATCTTTGATTTGAACACCAAAGATGTTATAAAATACGAGAAGTCTACTTTTTGATCATCAACTCTTGTAATGCAATGCAATATTTGCGTTGCCTTTTATTTTCTTGGTAAAAAATTCATTTGCCTTCTGTGGAATTTCCTGAAATTTTAGGTATATTTTTACGGAGATACCCACTGACTCAAGAGTTGAGTGAATTTCACTCATGAATAATTTTTTCTCTCTGAATATTACACTAACAAACCATTGGTAGTTTAACTGAAATTGTTATGAGCCTGGTACATATATATCTTTTTAATAATTACTTGGTACATTAAGTTATCAAATATCTAGTATACTCTTGAGAATTTGTTATATTCATAAATTTGTATTTTAAGCTTTGCTTATTTATTGATATTAGTTGAGTAAAGATTATAGCATAGGCATTAAAGCTTGACTATTGTTTCAAGTGTCTTTGCTTGTGTTGCACTTTGTCCTATTCTTTCTTTTGTTCCAAGGCTTTGTACCAAATAAATTGATGACTAGTGTTTAATCCTTGGCATAAACAAATCTAAAAAGGAACATGTCACACGCTTCAAATTTTGAGTAATTAGCATCATAATTACCCAACAAGTGTTGAGTGCAATGATAATCAACTTGTACTCCCAGAAAGAGAACCAAATTTATAGGGCAAAATAAATAAAAAATTATACCACTATCTTGCATTCAGGAATATTCAACCCTTGTTACTAGGGCTATCAAAATGAACATAGCCCGCAAGCCCGACCCGTTTACTCAGTTAAATGGGTAGATTAAATGTATAAAATTCAGTCCACGAATAACAAAAATTCGTTTAGGCCCGACCCGTTTAATTCGCGGGCTAAATTGGTCTATTTAATGTTAACATAGGCATAACAACTAACTCATTTATTCACATAAATGGACGGACCAAACATATGAAAATTGGCTTCTAAATAATAAAAGTTTGTTTAGGCTTGCGGGTTAGCTGGACTGAGCCTAAACTGGCTGAATTGACCAGTTTGATAGTCTGGCTCGTTACCAATTAAAAAACAATACTCCACACTAATGCATACTAATAAAAAGGTCTATGTTTACTACATTTTTAAATCTATAATCTTGGTTTAGAATAAGTATTGGCATGTTGAATTTAATATTTGAATTTTTGTTAATAAATATTTTAAGAAACAAGTATAAAAAAATAGTAAGCTTTTATTGAAACGGTAAAAAAAAAATAAGTATCTAACCCATTAATAATATAAAATACTTCAAATTATTTCACTTTAGCTAATTTTTTTTTCTTTTTGCCAAGCACTTTAGCTAAACCCTTAACATTTTAATATCAATTTATTTATTTAGCTGTAAATTTGGCTCTTAATAATTTTTATCTTACTCTTTTTATCTGAATATTTTTTTATATCTTGTAGTCGTCTAGATAATGAAAATAAAAAAATATTGGGTAAAACTAGTTTTTTTTTTACACTATGAAATATAAAATGAGCAATTAAAGGCAGTGTAAAATAATTTTTCTCTGTGTCTTTAATGTTCCTCTGCTCTGCATAAAAAGCCCAGCTTGAACCCATCACAACTTCAATCCAAAAACCCCTTTTGGGTTTCGCTTCTCTCTCAAGAAAGTTCGCAACTTTACCCTTTTAAATCGCAAAATCCGAATAAGAAGAAGAAGAAGAATACACCAGCTTCCGATCCAATCAATCAAGCAAATCAAATGGCACCAGCAGCAGCTGAACACGAAGACGATCTCAAGGACGAGAAGAACCCTCGACCCCTCGACGAAGATGACATCGCCCTCCTCAAAACCTATGTAACAAACCCTCCCTTTTCTCTCTCCCTCTCTAAAAAACCCTAATTTCCCAATTCCCCCCTTTTCTGTTTAAATCTCAGTTGATCTTAGTATTAACCGACTTTGTTTTTCATGTTCTGTGATATCTCATTTGAATCGTAGTTTTTTGTTTTAAATTGTAGTCGATTAGCTTTTTGGGAAAATTTGCTGTGTTGATTTTTTGCTTTCACTTCATCCCAATTATGGATCGTGGGGTTGGTTAAAGTTTGTAACTTTGAGCTCATTTTGTTGATTGTGTAACTATATGTTGTGAACCTTTTGGATGCCAATAATTTAGGATGCTGTTTTTGGGGTTTGTGTGATTGGTGTACGTTTGCGTAGTTATGTAAATTTGAAACTTTCTTTGCCTTGCTTAAGATAGTGTGCTAAATCAGTAAATTTTAGTTAAGGGTTGCTACTAAGGTGAGTGAGTAGTGTAGTTCAAATGGAGGATAGCTTAATAGTTAGAGGGAGATCAAGAAAAACTATAGGCACTGTTAAAAAAAATATTAGATTTTAATGGTTTGAGTATATAAACATGTTTACAATGGGACACAATGGCATCATTTGGTCCATGCAGCTGAGTCCATCTAGGGAAGCAAGATGTATCTAGCTATGTATGAGATGTCATGGAGTAATACTTAAGATTCAGAAATGTTACGCTCAATTTTCAGTGCTTGAGTTATTCTCGCCTTCTCCGTGTAGTTGTTGGACAGAAAATGCTTTTCCATGTTCAGTGGTTTCCTCCTTACAAACTCCTTCATATATTTGGTTTTTGCAGGGTTTGGGACCATATTCCACAAGTATAAAGCAAGTGGAGAAGGAAATCAAAGATATGGCAAAGAAAGTGAATGACTTAATTGGTATGTACGAAGGATTTAGCCTGTTACTGCATTTATTTATTGCGTGGTAGATCATTCTAATTGTCTAAAATTATAGAAATTTACACCTCTATTATTGTTGTTCTTGGATCTGTGGTGTAGCCATTGCCTGTTACTTTTCTTTCTTCCACATTCTCATGGTTATAAGTGGTCCCTTGGGTATTTTTGTCAAACTCAATTTATCATTTGTGGCCTTCCATCAATTACCAGGAAAAAAAGTCTTGAGGAAGGAGTTAATAATTTATGTTATCATAGTTGTCAAACTGTAAATCGTTTCGTGAATCGTTGTCTTACTTTTCGAATCGTGTACCATGGATTGTGTCGTGTCATACAATACAGAAACATATTCATAAAAAGCCTAAATAACCAAATTACATACACATAACATAAAGAAAATGCTTAAAAAGTAACAAATAACTAAACAAGTACTGTAATTTCAATATATAATTAAAGAAATAGTAAGCATTTATAGGTCAAATCCATTCACTACTACCAAAATACCATCATAAACCACTAGTCTTAAGTAAAAATAAAAGTCATATCAAATTGAGGCAAAAAAAGGTAAAAGACTATGTTTCTAAAAGCTAGTTATGTGTTCTTCAATTTCCATACTCTTAAAGAGCAAGATCATCAAAGTGTTAATAGCTTGATTGCTATCATCAACCACAACCACTTCTGCATCATCTTCATCTCCATCATCACTACCATCATCTTTAGTGCCTTCAACTTCAGGTTCAGCAACTACTATGCCTTTTCCCTTGTCATTCTTGGTTCTTACTCACAACATTAAGGTTTCTTGGTCCTTAACATGGAAGGTAACTTGTAATTTTTTTTCTTAAGTAGTGTAAGAAGATAAGATTTAAAGAAATTTCATAATTATACCTCTCTTTCTCTTGCTATTTGGAGCTCCTTCTTCAACATTGAAGCACTCTTGGACATCCATCCAAGTATTACTTCCTTCTTCCAACTCCAAATTATCTAGGCAAGGCTCTTCTTTTCTGTAATCCATTCATCATCATCTTCCATGTTTGAAAGACAAATGGGATCATATGTGTCTCCTTTTTCTTCCCTTATCTTGTGTCTTGACTCGAGATTAAGGTTATACTTGACAAACACAAGATTATTGAGCCTTTGTTGCTCTAGGCGATTCCTCTTCTTAGAGTGGATGTGTTCAAACACACTCCACCTGCTTTCGCACCCCATAGCACTACAAGTGAGGCTTAGTACACGAATGGAAAAAGTTTGCAATTCAGTGTATTCCACTCCAAAATTACTCCACCATAAAGCTAACAAAGAGGAAAATAGTGCAATAAATATATTGGAAAGTAGCAAACAACCAAACACTAAATAAAGACTACAAAACAATAATGTGTACCAGGTTGCATCTTATCTCTGGTTGCCACTACCAAGTCATATCCAAATGTTCCCTCTGCCTTGTCAAATTTAGCTAGTTGGGCAATGATTTTCACTCATCTCTATTTCGGGAGCATACTTATTTATTACTTTGTATAGTCCAGTCATCACCTCGGTTTCCGCTTTAAAGCTTGTTCCGTAAAGAACCCTATAGATTTGTTATAAAATTAATACTAACAATCTAATAGAGTAATACTCTCATAGTAATATGCTTTGTTTGATAATTGATAATGATATAAAGGAATGAAGAAATTGTTACCTAGGATTAAGGTAGTATCCAGCCATGAAGAGATCTATGGAGTTGATAGTCCCATCGTTTGTCAACAACATCCCAGACCTTCTTGTATCTTTTCTCCACATTGTGAAAATTCCTTGCGTTTTGCTCCTTTGCCCCATCTATAGCTTCATAGATGTAACCCACGGTTGGCTTTGAATCACCGTCCACAAGTCTAAGCACTTTCACAAGTGAAGAGACACGAGCAACAATAAGTCAAGGATTTCCAGAACCTTGCGTCTTCCAGAATAATCTTCCTAACTACTTCACCATATTTAACAGTATAAGAAACTACTTCACCATCATTTTCAACAGTATAAGAGCTACTTGCCTAATCTTCTGATGCAAACATGGACTAGAGAGCTACCTTGTAATCCAATACTGATTTTAGTGTAAGATAAGCAGTAGCTAATCTGGTAACTGCTGGCCTTGTTAACTCCTCTAAACAAATTAAGCAACCAAGTGTGCCTATAGATGAAGATTGTGATATTCTTTGCCTTTCCAATTGTATCATAAAATACTGGCAAGTTACCAATATCTTCAAGAACCAAGTCGAGGCAGTGAGCTGCACATGGTGTCCAAAAGAGGCCTTTTCTTTTACTCATTAGCTTGGTCCCAGCAGACACAAGTGCAGAGGCACTATCAGTTACTACTTGAGCCACATTCTCTTCTCCAATATCACCCACCACTTTGTTAAGCAGGCCAAACATCCTATCAGCATCTTTAATTGAATTGCTAGCATCAATAGATTTAAGGAACATGGTTCCTCGTGAACTATTGACTAAAAAGTTAATTAAACTCTTGCCCTTTCCATCGATCCTCCTGACATCAATGTACAACCAGTCTTCTTCCTTTCCTCCCTATAGATGCCCAAGCTTGCCTTGATGTCATCAATCTCCTCTTTAAATAAGTTTCCCTGACTTCATGGTAACTTGGAGGCTTTAAACCTCTTCCATACTCATTTGACTTCACCATTTGTGTAAATCGGGGGCTTTTCACTAAGTTGAATGGCAAAGCATTGCCATATAAGCACCTACATGTATCTCTCATTCAAAGTCTGTTGTATAGCCTTAAGAGTTAGAGGAGATAGAGCTACTTCTACCTTTCCCCTTCATAACAAAGGCATCCATTGATCCTTTGTTTAGTGAACCATCAAGAGGAGCTGCTTCCTCCTTAAACAGATCAGTATCCTCCTCTTCCTTTTCTTTTTCTTCCAAAACATTCATGAATATACTTTTCACATCCTCTGGAACTTGTGGGCATGGAATAACTTATCGATGAGTTCCCACTAAGTGATGTTTTATTTGAAATGCTCCTACCCACTGTGTGTGGACAACAATTACATTTAACATGTAATCTATTGTCAGGGAGACTAACACAATGATTCCAACCAATATCCTTCTTCCCCTTCTTCTTAGACTTAGCATTAGGAGCCACTTTAGGAGCCATAAATAGGGGATCTCAGCAGCAAACAATTCCAAAAAAATAAAGAACAAGATGCACAATCACCAAAAGTAACAAACTGATGTTGTGATGCACACCAATCGATGCAAACAACACCAAAAAAGAGAGGATGAAGAAATAAGGGCTGTCACTCAATAAATCTGCAACAGGGAAACATGGATGCTGCAACACTGTCAAGAAACAGAGAGGATGAAGAAGAAGATCACAATGTCAGACGAACAGGGCAGGAGCAGAGACGAGCTGTTGTGTGTATGGCAGGGACGAAACGCAGGGTTGTGTGTTGGGAAGGATTGAGGTCGGTGTGGAGGGCAGGAAGGACTAGGTCAGAGAAAGAGTGAGATAGAGAAGAAGGGTTTCCTTGGAGAGAAAATATTAAGAAGAAGGAACGACTAAGTTCTTTTCCTAATTGCATGAAATAAATAGTTTCAGATTTCTTCCTTTTTTTAATTTACAAGCTCCAGATTTCTTTTTTTCTTTTAAAATCTATTCAGATTTCCATTTTTTTTAAAATTAAACACACTGGGCTTTGGCCCAAAGCAGCAAAGTGTTAAAAACCTAAACAATCCCAAAAATGAAACCAAAAAACCCAGAAAAGGAACCAAAAAACCAACCACTCTATCATCCAAATAGAAACGGTGATACGGAATCGCACCGATTCCTACTATTCACCTACGATAAACAGCATTTTACAATTCAGTGTTGTTCTTGTATTGCCCAGCATCAGAATCGGCTCGTTTTGGCCAATTCATATCTTGAATCGTTCGATACTAACAACAAAGTATATTAGTATAAACGTGCTATTTTCATTGCGTTTATACTGGTTGTCTTAATTGCATGGACTAGATTCAGTTTACACTTACACAGTTTCTTACCTTTCTCTTGTAATAATAGGTATCAAGGAATCTGATACTGGTTTAGCTGCACCAAGCCAGTGGGATCTTGTTTCTGATAAGCAAATGATGCAAGAGGAGCAGCCTCTTCAGGTCCTCTTTTATTTTTTGTAAATTTTCTTCAAATGCCTTTATATTTGTAAGGAATGGTTAACTATTGCTATTTATTGAACAGGTGGCTAGGTGCACAAAGATTATAAGCCCAAACACTGAAGATGCCAAATATGTTATCAATGTGAAGCAGATTGCAAAGGTTACCAAATTTTTAACAATTGTTCCAATTTCCCCCACATGAATCAGTTAATTATCTGTTTGAAGATGTTCAGCTTCACTTGTTGATGAAGATAACTTCTGATCAATGATTTTGTATGCATTGTAAAATGCCAATGGCTTGGCAAGATCGTTGATTTTCTTCTCTTTCCGAAATTGGGTCTGATATTCCTTTTGCTTTGTTGATGCCAGTTTGTTGTTGGGCTAGGTGACAAAGTTTCCCCCACTGACATAGAGGAAGGGATGCGTGTTGGGTATGTTTCTAATCAGTAACTTCAATTCTTAAATGTTATGCATAGAAAGATGTGGAACTTTTTTGCCATGTTGTGTGCTTGTTTGTTTGACCTTCATGTTAACGTTGCAGGGTTGATAGAAACAAATATCAGATTCAGATTCCCTTGCCTCCAAAAATTGATCCGAGTGTTACCATGATGACCGTTGAAGAGAAGCCTGATGTGACGTATAATGATGTTGGTGGTTGTAAAGAGCAGATTGAAAAGATGCGAGAAGTAAGTTGTTCGAATTTTTCCATATTTTACATTTTAATTAAGGAGATAAAACAAGTCATATGGCAATTATTTTTTTATTTTCCTTTCTAGGTTGTTGAACTTCCCATGCTTCATCCTGAGAAATTTGTCAAGCTTGGAATCGATCCTCCAAAGGGTGTTCTTTGTTATGGTCCACCTGGAACTGGAAAAACACTTCTAGCCAGGGCTGTGGCTAATAGAACTGATGCTTGTTTTATCAGGGTTATTGGAAGTGAACTAGTCCAGAAGTATGTTGGTGAGGGTGCTCGTATGGTTCGGGAACTATTTCAGGTAAAAAAGCTGAAGATCTGTGTTCTAACTTTTTTATCTCTGTTTCCATGACATGGTATCATTTGACTAAAATTGTTCTCTCCTGCAGATGGCTCGTTCAAAGAAGGCTTGCATTGTCTTTTTTGATGAAGTTGATGCAATTGGAGGTGCACGATTTGATGATGGTGTTGGTGGCGACAATGAGGTTCAGCGTACAATGCTTGAAATTGTGAATCAACTTGATGGATTTGATGCTCGTGGAAACATCAAAGTTCTGATGGCAACTAACAGGTTGGTTGATATGGCCACGAAATGAACTTTACTTTTATCTTAGGAGAGAGCATGTCACTAAGTATGAACTGTGCCTGATTTAGAGAGCTGAGCTAATCTGATTGTTAATGGCTATTTTTGTTCATAATTTCTAGGCCTGACACTCTAGATCCGGCACTACTACGGCCTGGGCGATTGGATCGTAAAGTTGAATTCGGCCTTCCTGATTTAGAGAGCAGGACACAGATATTCAAGATACACACAAGAACCATGAACTGTGAAAGGGATATCCGGTTCGAACTTCTAGCTCGGCTCTGCCCGAATTCCACCGGTGAGAATTCCGTAGAAACTCGCCAGTTGTTAGTTTATGTCGTACTTTTTAACCATCAAACTGTTAAGGATAGTATTCTTTCTGGGCAAACTTGTCCTGGTTTTGGGGGATTTTTCACGGCCTATTTGGTTTCTGTTTCCATTTTTTCGTTTTCAATATGTTTCCTGTTTTCACTTCCTACTCTCACTATTTTCTCCACAAAATCTTTAAAATCATTGGACAAATTGAAAACGGAAACCAAATAGACCCTTCTTTTTCAATATGCTGTTTGCACTGTACTCCATGCTTTGAGTACTTCTAAGACTGGATTTCTGAGTGATAATGTGTTGTTCTCTCTCTCTCTCTCTCTCTCTCTCTCTCTCTCCAGGAGCTGATATAAGGAGTGTATGCACTGAAGCTGGTATGTATGCTATCCGTGCCAGAAGGAAGACTGTCACAGAGAAAGATTTCCTTGATGCAGTGAACAAAGTCATCAAAGGGTACCAAAAGTTCAGTGCAACACCAAAGTATATGGTCTACAACTGAGTTAGAGACCATATATTAGGCAAGAAAATATTTCAAGGGGTTCTTTCATGAGCTATTTTTGGAACTCATCTGTTTCTTACTTCAAGGTTGAATCTTTGTCAAGTCCAATGTACCAAACGTTTTCCTAATGTTATAAACTTCCAAATTGTTTCCTAGTCCAAACTCAAGACCTTTATGGTAAAAGCCATAGCCATGATAATTACAATTGACAAAATAGATTTGATTAAAATATTTTAAGTATTGTTAGTTTTTACCGTGTATCCTTTTCGTTGGTGTTCCTAAACCTAAGGACAAGTGTTGAAAAAAATACAAGTCTGAAAACTTGATAAAATTAAAGTAGGTAGGTAATCTCAGTTATTGAATGCAAGTTTCATTGGAAAGGGTACAGTAGCCCATCATCACTTATTTCAAGTTTTAATACAAATGAACGGAAAAAGTGCATTGGAAGACGGAGAAAGGCTTAGAAACTTTGACACATTCAAATTACAAAATAATGAAGGAAAAGCTAATCATGCTTTCAAGTTATTAACAATAGTCTCCATCAACCTTAACCTAGCTTGAACTTTGCAAACGATTAAATTATTTATGTTACCAACAAAAGAACTAGTTCTGTATCTTACATTAAAAAAATTATTGTTTAAACTCAATAATCGAATGTTCAATCAATGTAACTCAGAAAACTTTTTAAGGGGGTTAAAACGATATAACCACAGATAAATATTTTATTTTTTCTCCCCTTTCAAGCCATTCTATCTATCAACACAAGTATTTCTTCTTGTTGCCATTTACATCATGTCTTGTGTTTCGGGGCCATCACCCCCTCGTGGGGTGGTTCCTCCACTTCCGATTGTCCGCTTGCTCATGTTAGCTCGCTGCACTAATCGGACGAGCGCTTGCACCACTTCTGACATCGGTGGTCGAAACTCCGGCTCCGGCTGCCCAAAAAATTAAAATTAGACTATTACTATAATGCATTAACAACGACAATAACTAAGGCTTGTCCTATTAGATAGGGTCGGCAACATGAATCAGACAATGCTACAAAGTCCTGTCATATATCACAGTATATTCACACACACAATTGTTTTCTACCATGGGTACTCCAATGGTCGAAAAACCTATGAATCCAAGTGCAATGCTACAGAGTTAGAGTTAGAAAATGTTACCAGAAAGAGAACCTATAAACCCTTGTCGTGTAATCAATTCATATAGATCCCTCCAAAACAAGAAATTTACTGCCTATTTCGCAAATCCAACAAAAATTTGGGATGAAACATGTCAGACATTACCTGAACACAAAGAGCAATGACATCGGCAAAACGAGAAAGAGACTTGACAGGGTATAGCCCTTCCAGCGCCGGATCAACCATTTTGGCCAACGCATCGATATCATGTAGTTGAGGCGTAGCCCATCGAACCAAAGATTGCTCAGATCTTGGCCTTGAGCTGTAGAGGGAAATTTGTTCGACAATCAAAAGAAAAAGTGAGACTATATCGACATAATTTGCAAAAACACCATCTGTGTATACAGTTTTCCCCCATAACATTCAAACAAAATCTGGACAACAATATGATAGCAAGAGAGAACCAGCACAAAGAAAGATGAAATCTAAATGAACTACATTGCAAATGGATCCTCTCTTTTGTTTCATTTGCACATTACCTTCACTGATATTTGGTGATTCTAAATATGTGTCTATTTAGATGAAAAATTTTGCACTCAATATTGTAACAAGTGAACTGGAGTCCTATCAGCAAGCAATGTTGAACCTAAGGTCTACATAAATGCATCTAATTAGACTATAACCATAAATACTGAAACTAAATATCTATATCACTGATGCTAGGTGTACACCAGTTTTGCTACCACCATACAGCTATTGTATGGCATACATATGGTATACACAGCGACATCGAATATACACACTTTTGAACACACATGCACAAACATTTTTCACATACAGAACTAAATCAGATCAGATTTGTGGGGCATTAAATAGTGAAAAGTAACTATTGTGTTGTCTCTCTTGCTCCCCACTCACACTCGAAGTGTGTGGACTCACCCGCTATCATGCACAAATATTTAAACAGACGTGCACAAACTTTTTAACAAGCAGAAACAAATAATAAGATGAAAATGAAATGAAAATGAAGAATAAGAAAATTTTGGTACTCACGTGCATAAACTTTTGAACAAAAATGCACAAACTTTTCTATACACATGCACAACCTTTTGAACAACCAAAAACAAAATATGACAGAAACTAAAATGAAAATGACTACGAAGTAGAAAACTTTGGTGTTCATGTGTACAAAATTTTGAACAATAATACACAAGCTTTTCTATACACATGCACAAACTTTTTAACAACCAGAAAAATTAAAAAACTGCACAAACGAATAGGAAAACGAAAACTATAAGATCTATAACATCTTGTGAAGAAGAAAAAAAAAGGAAGAAAAGATTAATACAAGTATGTGATAAATAAAGAAAAATGAACTAAATAAACTGAACAAATGAAGAAGAAATAATCGTTTGTGGTAAAATGGAAAAAAAAAACAAAGAAGAAAAAAGATGAAGGAAGAGTGATGGGAGAAGCTATAAACAAGAAAAAAGGATAGGAGAAGAGGAGCATGAGAGTGAGGGAGAGTGGGGGAGAGGAGAGAGAAAATGTGCATTTAATGTAGTGACAAAAAGGTAGTGTACACAGCTTTTTTTCTATCTATATATGTTAATGCATATGCCATTTATGTTTGAAAGCATGAGTGTAAAACAGTGTTACATTAAAAGATGCATCAATATTTACCTGTCAAATGGTTTCCTTCCACTGAGAAGTTCCAACATGACGACTCCAAAGCTGTAGACATCACTCTTGAGAGTATAATGACCTTCGGGGGCTTCATATCCAGATCCAGCATTATTGTCCAATATCTGAATACGACACTCTTGTTAGAACTTCTAATAATTTTCATATACACAAACTAAATGTTACATGGCAAAAGGAAAAAAAAATGTATTCATTAAAAGCACTATCGAAATTCTCACTTAAGTTTGAAACGAATACAATATCCGTCCATGGTGATGCAAAAGATAACACGCAGAATTTCTTTTCGTTTTTCAACAAAAGGTATAGTTGGCTTATACATAGTCCATGCTTAAAGTCCAAAGGACTCTTGCATGGAGGCGTGCGTTACAGATATATAACTACTCTATAGCCTTCGCATAACAACTTAAACTTTTCGGAGAGTAGGTTCTTGATAAAAGCGACAACAATTGATGCCAATGTTTATTCATACAAAATATATGTTCAACCATTGGCTTTCTTTCCCAACTGTCATAACATATATGGCAACATACACTGAAGAACCAATAGTTTAAAGAGAGAACAATAACTCATTAAATTGAAAAATAAAAATGACCTGCAACTCCTAATGCAAACACAATCACATCCAATTATAAATAAAAATTCACAGCACAAAGTTCAAAAACATTTATAAGAAAATAACCTGGTTTGCATTTGGAATATTGCTTGCCAATCCAGAGTCTGAAAGATGAGGATTAAACTCCGCGTCAAGCAATATGTTGGCCGACTTAATATTCTTATGAACAACTGATGGTGAACAAACTTCGTGCAGGTACCTAGAAAAAAAAAAAAGAGTTAGGTTATTGATTCTCAGGGAAAAAATGTGATCCTTGATGTCCAACCCTATGTTGGTTGTATTAATGATCTGCTTAAAAACTTCAACTGCAAGTAAAAGTCCTTATTTTCGGCTGCAAAGTGGCACTGTCCAATCTACTGATAATGACTTTTGAGTTGATAGTTTATCAAATTTGATGTCAATAAATTTCAGTCTCAAATTACTTCTTCCTACATTTTCATTTTCAAATTGGAGCGTTATATTTAGTAACAATACATACATTTTTATCTCATGGAAAACAATGAGAAAGTTCCAAAGGTGTGTTTGAAACACAAGACGATGTACAAGATGAAAAAAATAAGGATAACCTTAATTTTGAAGCAATCAAGATACACGAGTGAGCATGAAAGCCAGGAGAGAAGCTAAGACGCCAATGGAAAACTAGACTTATTGATGAGGTTTTGCATAATGTGAAATGATGAAAAACTTTTTCTTAAATGCAACATCAGGTTATTATATTTACCCAACAAAACAAATAACTTACTCTAAAGCACGTGCGGTCCCCAAAGCAACCTTGACTCGAGTATTCCATATCAACGGTTTGCTATACTCATCAGGTAGGTGAAGGAAGTCATGCAGTGATCCATTTTTATGAAACTCGTAGACTAAGAGGTGTTGTCCATGCTCTGAACAATAACCAACAAGCTCTGTCACATTTGGATGATGCAAATGGGAGATGTTTGAAACTATTTCTGTAAAATCTCCCGACGAATTATGGGGAAGGACAGATGAATCTATCTTCTTTACTGCAAGAACCTACAACATTTCAGCAAAAAATAAAATAGAAAAACAGTCAAAACCATCATTAAGCAGATGCTAAGATTCTAGGCATGTGTTCACATGCATATATGTTGAAACTACTAGGATTTCAACCACTTCTAAGGAAATTACACAGGAATAACACTATTATGGATATTCTATGTATTTTTTCCCCAGAATGAGACATCGAAGTGGACTTCCAAAAAAAAAAAAAGGCAAGGAGTACCTTTCCGTCATCAAATTGAGCACGGTATACACGTCCAAAAGACCCCTCACCAAGAAGTTGATCAACACTGAAGCTTCCGGTAGCAATCTGCAGGTCAGCTATAGAATACGACTTAACATTTGCAGGAGGTGTTACAGTCTTCTTGACAACAGCAGGCTTCTTCGGGAATTCATCCTCATCAAATGATTTAATAGGCGGGGGCTTAATATTTATCGCTTCCGCAGAATCAAACGACTTCAAGTCAGTTACAGATGATGAAGTTTGCATGGAATTCATTTCTGCATTACGAAGTATACTAATACGTCAATTTGAATCATGTAACTGTGAAAGCAGAGTAAGGTCAATAAACGATATGCTTTTTGAAGAATGAAGAGCGAAACTAAAAAAAATATATGAAAAAATGCTATGAATATAATGTATGCAACTGCAAGTACCCTAAAATTTATCATAAAAGAATAAAAAATGAGTTTCAATAGTATCAAGATGCAGACCATGCACTTCATTTGAAGTAAGAGGAGCGAAGGGCTGATTGTCGTGCTTTTCCATGTCTAAAGACGACGACTTCTTGGATCTTCTCTTCACTAGAAAGAATGCTACTATTGCTCCAACAACCAAGATTGAGATAATTATTCCGGCAATGCCACCACCTCCAATACCCGATTTTTTGTCCCCGCCACTTGTGCCATCATCTGATGAGGCGCCATGTCCACCAGATTTGTGACTTCTTTTTGTTATTGGAGGTGTCCCCGGAGGAGGTGGAGGTGCAGGTCCTGAGCTCCATGTATTACCATCCTTTCTGTCATTAAAATTTCGATCCATCATTTAAGTTCTATAAATTCATTACCAAACAAATGCACCTATAGTTCCAAAAATTTGCTGATAATGGCAATGCTTACTGTAAGTTTATGTTCTTCAACTGTTCTGGTATCCAGCCGGTAAAACGATTGTTTTCCACATTCCTGAGAAAAGTATCGAGAAAAATAATTAAAATTTGAAAGATACTACTATAGAAAAATATAGGAAAGAATATCCACATCTCTTATATGAAACGAAAGAGACACACAGATCATCAAGAGGCAGATTAGCAAGGACATCAATGGTGCCTGTAAACTGGTTGTTTTGCAGATACCTGCACAGACGTAATCAAGTCAACTTAGAATGCAATCAACATCATGTAAATATTAAAATTATTATTGAAATATATACATATATATAAGAAAAACGGACGTTTACATTGTGCTTATGCTTGAAAGCGAGGTCATCGTCTGAGGGAGGTCACCTGACAGATGATTGAAAGAGAGATCCCTGCACCAATTAACAAATTTGAGCAATATGCCTCCATTGCGACTCGTGAAAAACGTGGATTTCTTTTTAATTACCAAAACAATATGCCATGCAATATAGTGCAACAGCCAATGTATATGACAAAACATAACAAGGAAAATGTATTAAACACGGAATCAGAACCGATATTGTGAAAACATTCAATAGAAAATGGAAATTAATCCACAACAAAATGCAAAAAATCATACTGAAAACAAAAAAAGGATGAATGTTTTATAAGTTAACACAAACTTGATAGCAATTTAGACTACTTTTTACATTGTTGAAGGGCAAGAGGAAATCTCACAATGTAGAGAGGGAAGAAAGCTTTTGAAAGTTGACATTCATTCCTTGTTCGAGCTGATTGTGACCAAGATTCCTACAGTATCAATACTAATGTTAAGAATGAATCCAGTCGCTTGGTAAGGAGGTTTACAACGTAAAAAAAATAAGATATGAACAAGAAGTAAACAAGATAATTACACACAGGTATGTAAGAGAAGCTATATCAGAGAGGAAATAAGGTATCCCCCCATTGAAATTATTATTAGCCAGATTTCTGCATTCAAAGCAACAAAAATGTCAGAAATTATAATATCAAAAAAAAGTAAACAGAAGAGCGAAAACCACGACATAGAAACATACAAGCGCTGTATATTTGGAGGAAGTTGATATGGTATGCTGCCACCAAGATTATTGTTACTCAAGTCACTGCAAAAAAAAAAAAAAAAAAACTTACTAGGTTACAACAACAACACATCAAAAACTGTATATACGATGACTGAGATCATTAACTAACAGGTTGGTCACAGACGTCAACGATTGTAACTGGTAACCCAAAGATCCAGTTAGTGCAAGACCAGGTAACTTACTGAAAAGAAACAAAAGACAAAAAAACAAAATTAAAAAACTCGTCACACATCTCAGATATCAGCACCAAAAACCATAACAATCGAATCATATATAAAATGAGTGGGAGATTAAGACTTCACATCTCAGTTACTCGGTTGCCCGAGCAAGTAATGCCTTTCCAAGACTGTCCACCACAAGGATCGTCGCCACTTGAAAGCCAGTTTAGCTGGGATGGTGAGTTCATGCTTTGATACATAACCTTTAGAGCAGCAACTGCAATTCAAACATTCAGCAAAGAAGATAGTTTGCAAACCTCAGTCATGTATAATTGGAAACTTGCATTCACAAACTTGAACATCAAACAGAAAACACGCACATTAAAGTCAATGAAAAGTGAAAGAAAGTGCAGGATGAAGAGTCCTATTCATCCCTTTCAAAAAAAATGTGCAGCTTGGAATATAAGTGGAAATCATGAGAAATATGTAAACTTTACTGTTATATCAAATTATTGATGTTGGATCAATTGTTGACAAACCATATCTGTACTTAAGAACACGCTCAAAAACCACAGAAAAGTAAGAGTTGCATCAACCAACTACATACCACACAGAACACATAGCTCAAATAAAAATAAATAAATACATTATAAAAATATAAATACTTCCATTTGCTGAAATCATTGCAATATAGGTCACCCCAGCAGCAATCTCAACAAACCAGTAAATAGATTCACATGTGCCACTCAACAGATCAGCTGCAAAACTTCTCGTTGATTCATAAACCAATAAAAATAAAAAGCAGAACTTTTCATTCAAAAACCAACAAAAGAAAAAACAGAACTTTGTCCAAATCGAAGTAATCTGCTAGAAATTTGGCTGAGCTACATAGATGACTGAAAACAAAACAAAAACAATACAATACAATCAAAAACACAACACAGACAAAAATAGCCAATAGGGTATATGAGACAATGACAAGTAATCTTCACTGAAAACACTATCAGATTGCAACAACACATCCAAGCACAAAAAGAACACACACAAATTAAATAAAAAAAAAGTTTCAGCAGAAGGAGTGAGATCAAAATAACACCATCACTAACCATCATTTGGATCTGTGTCACCATTGGTGACAAATGCCATCAAAGACAGAATGCAGGTGCTGATCAAAACCAGCACCAGCCTTCGATCCTCCACCATCATCCACTACCCCTTTCTTCTTCTTTTTCTGAATCAATCTTCTTCTCTTGCAAAAAAATTCTTCCTACCCAGAAATCAAAATGGGGTTAGAATCAACCCCTTTATCCCAAGGCTCGATTTTTCTAAATAAAAATCCCTTTTTTTTTAATTATTATGATGGGGTTGATGCTTATATATGTTGGGTTGCCACCACAGGGGAAGTAAATTAGTAGAAAGCTGGCAAGCACGAATCGCCAGAAGGATCTGAAGCCACTATGGTTATGGTAGTGCGTGTATGAGTATGTGAATGGAGTGAGATAAAATTTTGAGAGGATATAATCAATTTGCTTATAACATTCTCATTTTACCATTAATTTGATCATAAATTTTTGTAGGAAAAATCCTTCAATTTCCTCCGGTAAATTTTCACTTCTGTCAAATTTTTAGAGATTAATTCGACTACTTTTTGTATTTTGTAATGATAATTTTAACTTATAATTTTTGTTAGGGATAAAATTGATTGAAATAAGAATTTACATCAACAAAATTAGGAGATTTTTTTACATAAATTCTATTTTAACAATTTAAAATTTGACATTAGTTTAATTTGAATATCAAATTTTATTAATTTTGTTCATATTAAGTAAAGTGTGTTGATGTTAATTTTAAAATGTCAAGATTAAATTAATATCACAAATATTTTTTAATACTAAATTGATGTCAAAATAAAAAATAGTAGGATTAAACAGATGCCAAATAATTTTGTACGTCATTGATGTCAAAATGAATGCATCCAACCAAGAATTTTATTTTAATTTAATAGTATCTCTTGTTGTACTTATTATTTTTCCTTTCCAATCTCTACTTTATAAGAAAGAAATATGTATTTTAAATATAAAAAAATACATGACAATAATATATTTAGTACTATTAATAAAATTACATGGTAATAAATTATTTTTTTGATAAAGTAAATATTTAGTACTATTAACCTATAAGGTAATTATGTTAAGAATCGAATAGATTCGATGATTTGATTATCTGTGATTGAATGACTATCTATAAATATTTTATAAGCAAGACTTGGTAGTGCACACGTCCTTTTCATGCCAACGGCTAGGCCAAAATTAAAAGAAATCAATTACTTAAAATTACCGTCACAGAAAAATTGAGGCATAGAACATTGATGAGTTCTTAATTTAGTCCTCGTGGACAAAATTAATATTTAATTATGGTACAATTATCGGTAGATTTTGGAACTAAATGTCACTTTTTTTTGGGTAATTCCTAGTTTCCTTTATTGCAATAATAATGAAGGGTAAATAATTTGTGTTGGATTGGGATGATGATGATAAGGGAGACCGTGATTATAAATAAATAAATACATAAATATTTATATATTTTATACAGAGAGTTTATATGGTGCGCAATAACGTGTAGGCAATGCAATGTTTTATAGTGGGAAGCTATAATAAAGTCAGCATTGCGCGTTAATGAACTGGATTCATGCAGTCAACATCAATGCCCAACTAAAGATTTGTGATTTGGAGAGGTTTGGTTTCAATGTCAAGTTTCAACTTACATCTTTATAGATTTGTGTCTTTTTCCTTCTTTATCCTCCACTATATACTGTTTTCCTTTTATGCTTTAGCCAGAATGAGGTATGGTATATTTGCTCATGTACAAGGAATTTTGTTCTCTTTTTTCAAATTTTAATTTTGCCCGATGGTTGCAATGATTGATATAATTTTGACCCGTTATTACTTGTTATCATGTTTAATGTTTTTGTTTAAGCTAACTTTTTTTTCACTTGAAAAGTCTTTTACTATGCAATTATCACTTAAGTGACTTGGGATTGATTCTCTAAAATAAGATTATGAATTTAAATTTTATAAATAAAAAATATTTAATATAAGTGAAACGCAAGCCAGATTTAATAAAATTCAATAAATAGTATATACGAATGATTTTGATATTAAAAAGGAAAGGAAAAAAAAAAGATATATATTCACTCCATAAATATTACGTTTTAAGTTTGATATGATATACTATTCATAACCCTAAATTCATGTAATATTAGCACACTAACTTCTCTAAGCATATATGGAAGTCACAATGTTTTTACTTGATAGGAGGAGTAATATTTAATGCTCAATTTTTTGTAATTATAAAAGTAATGTCACTCGTAATTTAAGTAATCAAAAGTCACAATATCTTTCACTTTGTCTATAGTTTCGCTTTATATATATACTGCTCATATATCTTGGTATGTCTTCGTGTTGGAAACTATATATTTACATCTTCTACTTTAATGAATATTAGTTTAAACTTTCTTTTTGTTAGAATATAAAGTATGTGAAACACCTTAAAAAAAAAAAAACCAAACGTAATTTGGATGTAATTATATAACGAAGGTCATAAAAAGAACCTCAATGCAAACACCACATATGAAACGTGTTTGAAAGTAATCAGAGGAACTTTAGATCCATTCCTTTAAGTCAAAGCCAATGGAAAAATTCATAAGCGCGTCATTTGAAACATATAGCACAACGATTTTGCACCAACTTCAAAAGAGACATATAATAATAATAATAATAATATTAATAATAATAGCCTTCTAAATTCTCTGATCATCACTTAAAGCAATTCTCTTTCTGGAAAACAAAACATGAGTTGTCTCTATGATGATGACAATATTATCTTTCCAAAATCATTTTGACAAATGATTAAAAACAAAGTGCCCGCATGTCTAATTATTCACATTTTTATTTATGGTATACATTGATTGGCTTATTGACAAGGACAACATAAAGTTTAATGAGCTCAAATATGCATTATTTTTATAATATATATGTGTGTGTGTGAGACTAGGTATTGGCCGGATGAAAGGGGATAATTTGAAGGTGGATTTTTCTTTTCCTCGGGCACATTTCATTTCACTTTAAATAAATATAATTTAGTCATGTATCAATTTAAACATTTTTAAATAATTATAAAAATATTCATAATCATCTATTAATTTATGTTCGGTTATATTGTTTCTCTAAATTTGATTTTTAAACATATAAAAATACATGGTTACATAGGGTTCTTTCAACATTTTTAGTTTAAATTTAAGGATTCAATTTTTTAAAATAAAAATTAGAGAAATTATGTAACTAAACATTAATTAAGGAGTGATTGTGAACATTTTTATGGTTATTTGAAAATGTTTAAGTTGACACCCGACCAAATTATATTTATTTAGAGTGAGACACTATGCATGGAGGGCACCAAAGAATCCACCTAATTTAAATCCCTTCAACATGTGATTTTGGATTCAATCTTATGATTCATATATTTTAAAAAAAATATTGTTGTAAAGGTTTTTATACTTTGATATCTAATTGTATCTCAAGAGATCAGTCTTTCATATGAGAACCAATTTGAGAAATAAGTAATAATATAAGAGAAATATTTTGTATACAACTCAAAATCTGTTAACTTCTATACAACACATTCTCTCTAATATGTGTTTCTTCTCCTTTTTTCTTATTCTTTATTTTTTCTCTCTTCTTCCCAATCTCCCATCATCTTCTTATTCTTTATGAATCCAAGAGTTTTCATTTCCATTTCCATCATATTTGTTGTTTTTTATTTTTCAAATGTTTGTGCATCTGTTCAGGAAAGTTTGTGCATGCATGCTTGTTCAAAAGTTTGTATATGTGTATAGAAAAGTTTATGCACTCTTGTTCAAAAGTTTATGCATGTGAACATAAAAGTTTCTTCTTTATTTTAGTTGACATTTCCGTCATATTTTTTGTTTTTAATTGTTGAAAAGTTTGTGCATGTCAGTTCAAAAGTTTGTGCATATACTTTAAAATTTTTGTGCATGGTAGAAAATGAATTCACGGACTTAGAGTGCGAGTAGGGAGATGGCGAGAGTGTGACAGTTACTTTTTGCTATTTAATGCGTTGTTGATCCAGTTTGATTTGGTTTCATATTTAAAAAAGTTTATGTATGTATATGCAAAAGTTTGTGCACTTGTGTCCCTGTGTAGACCATGAGTTCGCAACACTACAAGAATTTAGCGGATTAGCAGTAAGGGATTAGCAATAGATTAGCGACTAATTTTGGCCGTCATTGTTTTGAAGCTGCTGATTAGCTTGGAGAAAAAATTAGTCATTAATTCGTAGCAAATTTATTTTAGCGACGGAATTATTAGTTGTTATTCTGTCACTAATGCATAGCTAATTTATGATGAAAATGGTTTCTTATATCCTCGCAGATTTGCAAGGAATTGTATCATAGCTAAACCCTTGCAGATTCTTCGTAACATTCACCACAAATTTTTTGCTAAATTATAGCTAATCTGACTCAAATATGACAAATGAAAAAAAGAATTTTGTTGCTAATTCATCACCAGTTCCTCTTACAAAATTTAATCAATAAATTAATTTCTTTTTACAATTTTAACTTCTTTTAGAAATTAATCAATAATAAATTAATAAAAAAACAATGAATTGATTGATAACATTTAAGTTATACACTTAGTATTACTCATAAAATAACATAAATACCATTTCTATTGTATCCTAATTTCCTTGGTGGAACAAGAGGTTTTAGATTAAACATCTAAATTCATCTTATAAAGTTTTAAAATATTGATTTGGTCTTATAATTTAAAATAAATGTCAATTCAGTCTTTAAGTAGTAATAATATCTGGTATCTAGGGTTAAGGTTTATGTTATGTTGGAGTGGGACAAATATGTGAAACCAACTTTAAGATGATGCTATGTTGTGACAAGGGTGGTGTCACACTGTATTTATTGCGTTTATTATGAGGCAAGTCGTGACAACCCTCCACGTATAGGGGAGGGCATAGCATCAACCACCCTCCTGTAGAAAAATAAAAGATCATATTATATGTTTTCTTTTGCAGCTGTGCATGTGACTCACTTCATGTCACTTCATGCCTCACATTAATAATACCTACATATAAAAACATTAAAGTTATCGTCATATTTTATTTATATATATATATATATATATATCATAAATGAAAATTACCATTATGCTAGAGGTTGGATTGCTGAAATGTATAAAAAAGAGTTTATTGGGAGAAACATATTTATATTAATAGTCTCAAAGCATCAAACGAGAACTAATTTTTAGAGCAATAAAAAGTAGAAGAAAATTCCCATTCTATACCTGGATCATAATTGGTTGATGGATATGTATTGTTACCGTTACTTATTGTGAGTGGCGAAGGGATGAGTTGGGTTTTGAAGTGTTATTAAATTTATATATAATTAGAGTTTGAAATCACCCAACCACCTCCCAGCCACCATATATTGGGGCATCTCAAAATTTAGCTTATGTCAATTTTTTATTTTATTTTAGAAGAGGTTTTTTCTTCTTCTTTTTTTTTAATTGTTGATGATTTTTGTTAGGTGGATTTGGATCAAGTTGAGGTTGGTAGAGTTGGGCCCTTTTATGCTTGCTACATGATAAAGTTGTCAAATAAATTGTAAAAGAAGAAACCAAACAACTCAAAAGGTCAAAAAGTAAAAATAAAAACCAAAATAAAGTAAAATGAAATGATATATATATATATATATAAAACATGTTCTTTTATTGGTACATGGTATAACATGTTGTTGAACTCTTAAGTTCTGCCTAAGTCGTTTCGATTTGAACTAATTTACATTTTATTCATATTTATTTTGTTCAATAACATGACTTCCTATTATTTTGATAGTTTTTATTCTACATTTATTTAGAACTTAAGGACTATTTAAAGAAACACATAACATATTATTATTGAACTATTTGATGGTTTGATTTCTCTATGACCCTCTAACGAGATATATAAAGTTCTAAAACATTTTAATAAATAGAGGTTTTAAAATGAGTTAAACCTAAATAATTTAATAAAAAGTGGATTGGGTCATTAGAATGTTAGCCCACACAAATAGGCCCATTGAATTGGTCAATTGGACCCAGTTTGAATGCTGTCATTTTTATTCAACCAACAACAAAAGAAAAAAGAGTTATAAGAACTTCTATGGTTTTCTAAGTTTATTTAAATTATATTTAAACATAAATATTTACCTATTTCATATAATTAATTTAAAATTTCCCAATATAACCCAATTTTAATTTGTATTGTAACATTAATCAAATACATTATTTAAAAATATTATTTTTTTACTTTACTATATTCTCTCTATTCCGTTTAACAGTACATATTTTTTAATTTTTTAGGATTTCGAAATATCTATCCATTTATAATATTTATGTGTAAATTACTTTCTTTTTTTTATGTATACCCTTAGTTATAGTGAAACATTAATTAATATAGGGAATATAAAGAGAGTAATAATTATACTGAAAATAGAAATTTATCTTTTTTATATAGAGATAATTTTATCAATTCATATTATTTTATGTATTTATCAAGATGTTTTTTTTTATCTTAATATGTGTAGTGTTTAGTTTTAGATAATTAAAACAGAACGGATGAAGTAACAAATATGAATTAGTGAAACCACGAGGGCTAATGAGAGGTGATAAAGGTCCTCTCATTTTTTTAATCAAGTGCCGAGACTTCGATCTTTATTTAATTTAAACTTGTGATCAATGTCTACTCTTTAAATTTGTGTTAAAAAAAAAGAATAAGTTACCTTACTCTTATTTTTCTATTCAATAGTAAGTGAACTTTCACATGGTGGGCCACCAAAGGAAGATTCATAGGACATTTAACTCGATTAGTTGCTCACAATTCATAATTACTTAGGTCTAAGGGAGAGCCATGCACAACCTGGACTTTGTACCCTCAGTTTGTTGATACGGTTAAAATGTCTTTCGATATTTCATCATGAAAGAAAAAGAAAATGAAAAGAAGAACGAGGAATGTTATTTATATATAAAAAGTATATATTTAAAGTTAAAATTGTAGAGAAAGTTATAAAAGACTGGTGTTGTTATACTACATTAATTAGGGATATGATTAAGATATAAAGATATTCTTTACCATAGTTTGAGCATTCTTCCATTACCTATATATCTTTTAGGGTGTTTGGTACGAGAATAAAAATGTAGGTAAATTTTTATGAATTATATATGTTTATAGTAAAATTTTACAGAAACTTAATATCTTTTATTTTTATCTTCATATCAAACACACCTTTAGGATTGAGTTATATTCATTTATTCTCGATTGAACTACTAACATCCAGATCATATTATTAGGAATTCGACTTGTGACAACCTCAAAAATTGCCACCGACACGCAAGAGGCTAATTTCCTTACAAAAGCTTCCTAACGTGTGAAACATGAAAAACATGCAGCTTTTATAAATAAATAAAGAGGAAACCTTTTTAAATAAAACTAAATATCATAATAAAAAAATCAAATCCTTTACAAGATACAAAATTAAATAATTCAAAATACGCTACACTCCACTTGTAGTCCAGTAGAGCACTCTATAGACTGATATGAATATAAACTATCATAATGTCTAAAATAACTGAAGAATACTTCACGGCAATGTGAAGCTCCCACAGAGTCCAAACTATTGGGATCTACTGCACGAGTAGTATGTCTTCGTCAACAATATTTGAAAAAGGATTGATGAAGGGTGAGGCATCGCTTAATGAATGAAAAACCCAACAACGACATGTGACAGTTCGTAACCATGGCATGCAATGCAATATATAATATATATCAAGCATAAAAAATTTATAATAGTGATACTGATGCTGTACAATAAAAATATAATTTGCATTTAAAGCATAATCATTAAATAAGAAGGACGACATCTAGATAGAAGGTTCCCGAGTACGGTCTTGCTTATGACATATTATCCAAGTATTTATGCCACGATAGTTAGGGATACATTATTCGAGCCCATATATCCTTGATAGTTAGTCTTGACGCACTAACCAAGCACCTAAGCCACCATAACTGGGGATACGCTACCTATAACATCCCGATTTCTCCTTAGCAAAATCTCTCTAGATAAATATCTAGGTATTTCTATTTTGGTTGAGCCATTGGGAATAATGACCCTTAGAATTAAAATTGTCTGTAGAAATAATTCTACTCGTTTTCTCAAAATTTTACAGACACTAAAATAAACCCTTTTTGTCGTCTGAGTATAACCGCGCGTCTAAAGTATCCGTAAAAGGTACGGCTACAGACAAGAATTCACAAATACCCTTTAATTCTCGGCCACAGAAGTGGCCAAGACACAAGGCCATACATGGCCAAGAGGGTGGCCACTTGGCCAAGTCAAAGTCCAACATAGTGAGTCAAATGGTGACTAAGCTAGGTGATGTCATGGATGACATAAACATAGGGGCATAATTGTAATTACGCCAAAGGGCATTTTGGGCATGAAAAATTCGTCCCCAAGGCCTATAAATACCCCCAAAATCTGAATTTTTGAAGAGGAAAAAAATAAGAAACCTTGGCCAAACTCTACCCAATTATACATTCAGTTGTTACACTGCCCAAACAATAAACTAGAGACTTTCCTCACAAGGCCTAACCCGAGTTTTCTAAACCCTAACCTGAAAAATTCTCCTAGCATCTTAGAAGAATCTCTCATACTTCTATTCTAAGGATAAGAGCTTGGAGGCAACCAAGCAAAGTCTGCACAACATAGCTGAACCAGTTGCAACAAGGGCAAAACATGGGTAAACTGACATAATCACTGTCTATGTGATTTAGGATGTATGATAATGATTGTGTTATGATTGTGTTAGAATATGTTAGGTTTTAATTGCTAAGTGATGTTCTTGAATATGACAATTGATTAGACTTGTATCTGGAAGTTTCTTCAGATCTGGATATTGTTGGAATAATTGTTAGAAATAGGATTGGTTTATGTTTATGAGGATATGAGTATGAAAGTATGTGGTTTTGCTAGATGAAATATGATGTTAGGCTGGCTTTTATGTGACTTTGAATTTTATACATGTGGTTGATGATTGTCTGGATCTGCCGGTGTTGTCTGTGATTCTGTCAGAATTTAGCAAAGCCTAAGACGGAAATAGGTATATGACACGATTTCGAAGGGACCTGTATGATGAGATTTTTATCATGAAAAACAAAGGTTATTTTTGGATTCTACACAAAAAATTGAGTGCAAATGTGAAGTTTTATGATTTTTGGAGTCCCCGATGAATTTCTCAGCAAGCAGGCAAAAAAAGGGTTTTTATGACAAAGGGCAAAATGGGAATTTCACGTGTTTGGAATGAAAAACTGGGTTTATTTTCAGAAAATATGGGTTTAGAACTATCAAAAACCCTAAGGGCAAGTGTTGAGTCCATCGGGTTCTTGAGAACAAAAATTTCAAAGAAAACAGGGCGTTTACGGGGGCGAAACGGTAATTTTGGAAAAAGAGGTAAAATTGTAATTTTGTAGTGCTGAGGTCAGAATCTGAAATTTTAGACATGGAAAATGATCTTAGGACTATCAAGAACCTTGGGGTAAGGTCTTGGACCTCTCCGGTTTATGATCGCTAATTTCTGACAGAAACCAGACGTCTGTTTTGCTAGTTGCTAGGGTTACGTTTGTTCTGTTTAAGACATGAGATTATGTTCTTTATATGTGGAGTTAGGGATATACGATGAAGATGATGATATGAGGTATTGAATTGTGCTTATATGAACTGTTGCATCAAAGATCAAACTGTGCACATGATGATGATGAGAGAAACCCCCCTCTAAAAGGGCCTAGGCTCAGTTTTTGGGGAAGGTCTTAGTCCCAGTCGAGTCCCAAGTCCGACCCCAATGCCATCCCAGGGTGGTAACCTCGGTCGTGGTTGGTGATTTACTCATGGTCTAGACCATTCAGATTCAGCGCTACCTGGTTGCCACGATGCGGGCTGTAAGCGTGGTTATAGCCGTGTGGCCACCGCTATAAGGGACGAGGGCGAATATGCTTATAAGTCCAGCCTTATAGAGCATACGTATAAGTGGATGGCAGCTGAAGCTTATACCAGTTTTCAGAAAATGAGATTCTTGCAGTAGTATAGCTATGTGAACTATGTGATAATATATGATTTAAGAGTTAGATTAAAGAACAGACGACGTAGTTAATGAAAGTATAGGTTCCCCAATCACTTAGTAATATAGATAAAGCTGCTCAGGCTAAGTAGAGACATTAATAACTAGTAGGGCTTTAGTATAACTGTGACATCTAGAGATGCCTGAGCAGCCTGGATCATAAATGAGAAAAAAAAAGTACCCCAGATCCCATGGTTTCCCACTGAGAGCGCTATGTTCTCACCCCACTCATTCATGACTCCAGAATTCGAGGTGAAGCAAGAAGTCGGACAGAACGAGGAGGAGCAATACCCCGAGGAAAGAGCCGAAGAATAGGCTTGTACTTAGTAGACCCTATGTGATAGTACTACTTTTGTGTTAAATATTTGTGCGTGACAGCTATAATAGTACATGTGTATCTGGTTGTGAATATATGATATGGACCAAGGGTTAGTACTAGGTTTACTTGTTTGTTATCCCTTCTAATGTCAATTAAACATGTTACGTTACTATGCGCATTACATGTTCTACGAATACAAGGGCTCTACTTTATACCATAAGGTATATAAAATAAAGTTTAAAATTGGTCCGTATTTTCTGAGTAACTACACTTTCAAACGTTAATTGGGACTAAGTACTATCCCAACTAAAGCAGATAACAACTTAGTAGGCAAGTTTGCGACTTAAGCGTGGATTAGTTAGCTAGGGTGTTACACTACCTGAGTCCATAGATCTCTGGTAGTTAGTCCTGATACACTACTAAGGGTCAATGTAGGCTATCTGTAATGCCTTGACTTAGGACGTGACCGCACATAGGGCTATTATCCCTATGGAAGCATTGACGTGACATACTAACGTTCAAGCATGCTAAAATAAACAACTTTATATAAAGACAATTAAATGAATGTTTAAATAAATTTAGTAATAACTTAGATTACATCTGTCTGAAAATGAGTATTACAGTAATAATACATGCATGCAGAAACAAGATTCTACCCAAGTGATCTAGAGCATATCTACTAACATAACCTCGATAGACCCCACTGCAAAGCAGAGCTTACCACTAATGCTGGACCTCGCTGCTATTGGATGAGGGGGACGTTATCACTTTTCTCTACTGTATCTGAAGAAATCCATTGATAGAGGAATGAGTTTGTCATCTCAGTAGTGGGTACCTCAGTATCACTCACATAACATATGCTGCACATAAACATATAAATAAGTTGGAAGGTAAATCTGAGAAATAACTGTTGAATAACAAATCTAGTTCTGTCTACAACGTGTGCCCGCTTCTAGCGGAGGGGTGTAAGGAGAGATGTCTCTTGATCCTCGATTCAAGGGGACTTTAGCTCGACATTGTTTCGCCAAGATAAATCATCGCACTTCCGAGTACACTTGAACCTAGATATTGGATATGTGAGAGTACACATATCCTTAATCTGCAGATCATTGCGCTCTATATTACCTGAATCTGTGAGAGTACGCATACTCTTAATCTATGGAGTTTTGCAATCTATGTTACCTAAATCTGTGGGGGTACGCATAGCCCTAAGCAAATTAATATTAAATCTGATCTTTGAGGGCACACATACCCTAAAGTTATCTAATAAGTCACCCTACCTCCATTAGTCATTCCTTAAATCTTTCTGTCCACACCCACGTTACTCCTTCAAATATTTGACATTTTAGACTATGACATTTGTTTGAAAATCGTTTAAATATGTTGAACAAAATTTTTCCTTTCATTCCTAAACATATCAATGAACGATGTAATGTTTGTCATTTGACAAAACAAAGAAAATTATCATATTCTTTAAGCATGAGCAATGCTTCCAAATTTTTTGAAGTAATTCATCTTGACATTTGGGGTCGTTTAGTAAAAGTCTCTATTCATGACTACCGTTATTTCTTAACAATTGTGGATGACTTTAGTTCTTAGCTTTGGCACTTGGAAAGGCCAAAAAACACCACACCATCAGAAACTCATAAGGAAACATAATTGTAGGCTCTGCGTAGTGATTTGGCATTGCTATGGCGATCCAGCATCGCCACGATGGCCGTGGACTGCCATAGGGCCACCACTACCAAAGTAGCAGCGTTGCGGCCTACTACCCTAGGCCATACGAATTGGCTACCTACCTTAAGTGAAGATATTACATATTCATAATAAGAGGAAGAAATGAGCAAGAAATTCCGCACTAGAGATGGGAGTAGTCTGAAGCTCTGAGCGAGTTGAAAGGGGGAGAAGATAACTCTATTTATAGGTAGAAAGGTGGCTAAAAGGGCGGCTTGGGCCTTCTTCTAGCCTAGGAAGCGCTAGAGAGTGTCACTGCTTCTGTGTTATTGCAACGCGACATGGGCGTTACAACGCATCTTCTGCCCCATGTTGCTACAGCGTGCTATGAGTGTTGCAGCGCTCCTTTGGAAGGAACTTGGGTCTTCACATCTTATTTCATGGAAAACAAAGAGAAAAAATCGATCGTTTCCTATTCATCCACCGAAGCCGAATTCAGAGTACTTGGTCCAACTACTTGTGAGCTCCAATAGCTCACATATCTCTTGAAAAACTTGGAAATTAGTTGTTCTCACCCTGTCATCCTCTATTGTGATAGCCAAAGTGCACTTCAAATTGTAGCCAATCCCGTTCATCACGAACGGATGAAGTGTGATGACCTGTAGGTTCAATGGCCTTAAAGTGTAGTACAAAGTGCCTAACGTAACCCGAAGGGAGCCATCATTGTAGTGGCCCATAGAATTAAAAAAAAAAAAGGAAACAGATAACCGTTACAACGCTCTCAGCAAGTTGCAACGAGTTGGTGAGAATAGGGGCCACAATACTCCTAGGATGCTATAACGGTACGACAAAGTAGGCGCTAGAATGCTACATGCTGCTGCGACATAGAAGAGAAGTCCTACATTAAATAGTGTATCTAGGGGAGTCTTGAGCTTCCCTTATAAATAGAATTCTTCCTTAACATTGTGGTTTGAGCGTGAACTTTCTCTCGAGCTCTAGTTTTATTTATTTTTTTCGTGGGGGAAGCAATGCCTCGACATAAGGTGTCAACGCATGTCGTTAGGGTGTTTCAAGTCAGTCAACAGTGTTGTTTGAGTTCCTACCGAGCTCACGAAGGACGACAATAGTCTTCAACTATTCTAAGTGAGTGAGTTGTTACTTATGGTATATTTTAATCATTATGTTATGTTCATATTTTATAAGCATGATTTAGTTTTAGTATTTTTCATATTTTTATAAATATAAGGATTTATTATAAAAAAAAACCTTTTTTAGAAAATAAGGATTTGTTTTAAGAAAATATTTTGGAAGTTATTTACGAAATTGTTTTATTGAAATCTTTATAGAAATGTGTTTATTTTATTTACAGAAATTATATTTATCTTTATAACATTTGTGAAATTATTTATGAAATAGTCTACAAAAAAAATTAGAAATCATGAAAACCTTTTTAGAAAAGTCATGAGACCATTGTTTTATTGCATAAAGACAAGTATGTTGCATGTGTATGTTCATGGATTTCAAATGTTAGTTATTTCATATAGTTTAATTATCAGTTATTTCAGTTTCTAGTTACCAGTTATTAGTTATCATGTGCATGTTATTTTATTTGAATTGTTTTCATAGGAGTGAGATCTAGGATAGAACTGTAAGCCAGCGACAATCTACGTTGAGCCCTGGTGTACCTTATACAATTGTAACTTAGAATAAGATTCATGTAGAATTAGGGCAAGACCATGAAGCCTAGATATAGGCAGCTCGTGAAGCCTAACGTCATGTATCATGTAGATTAGGGCAAGACTGTAAAACCCAAACATTTCTAGAAAAACTAAACCGTAATGCTCGGATTCCTCTATCTAGATACCTGCCCAACTATTGTTGGTTTTAAATGTTTTTATGAAAGCTTTACTATTATTATGATATTATGATATTTTTGTATGTATAGTATTATTATGTTTTGCATCTATATGTCCATGTTTCGAAACGTCTCGTGAGTGTTGTGGGTGATCGTTCACTCAATAGGGTTCTTCCTAGAGTTCTCACCCCTCAACCCCCCTTTAG
The DNA here is from genome assembly GCA_003254905.1 of Nissolia schottii. NCBI lineage: Eukaryota > Viridiplantae > Streptophyta > Magnoliopsida > Fabales > Fabaceae > Nissolia > Nissolia schottii. The sequence goes on along the minus strand of QANU01057143.1, from coordinate 75,060 downwards.
TTGCAGGTTAGGATGTAGAAGCAACAGTGCATGGAGATCATGGTCAGTTGCAACAACGTTAGGATCCTTGAGTTAGCAGTCACCTTGAGGTAAAGACATCCATAGGATATGTTAGATTATTTTACTTTGCATTTGTAATTGAGTCAGTGCCTAGAGTGCTCCAATTGTGTACAGGTAAGATTTTCGGACTAGTCACATATTTTACATGTATATTTGTATTTATTGTAAAGAGTTTATGTTTCTTCAGAAAAGAAATTTATTATGCATTTTTTTTTATGAAAAACATTTCTAAGAAGCTTTCGTAAGGGAATCAGTCACGTGCATTCCGGTAATGATTTTTTAGGTAGTTACACGAAGCACTTGGATATTGACTGCAATATTGTGTGAGAGAAGACTAGAGCTGGCTTAATGAAATTACTCCCCGCTTCTTCACATAACCAGTTAGCTAATATATTTACCAAGGTACTCTCACCTTAGCCTTTTCATACTCTTCTTTCAAAGTTGGAGTTAGTAAACATTTACCAACCTCTTGCTTGGGGGGTTACTAGAGCAAGCAGTTCAAGCCCAAAACAATGAAATAGAAATGCAGCCCAACAACCCACTTTTAAACAACATAGCATTAGGCTCAAAACAAATTTCTAGTCCATATGGCTGATACTCCTTTATCTGATTCAACAACTAGAATAATCTTCTCCATATATATAAATATAGTGACTCATTCATACTCTACAAACCGCATCAGAAACCTTCGTATAATATGTATTCATTCTTAGTTGAAATTGTTACCGAATGTATTCACTCTTTGCTATAATTATCATTTCTCTTCTTTTTATTTTTTTGTTTCCTTCTTATCCTGAGGCATAGCACCTCATTGTGTGTGTGTGTGTGTGTGTGTGTGTACGCTGTATATCTTGTAGAATGAAATCAGAGCATTTTCTCCAATTTCACTATTCATTCATCACCTTTTCATTTTCTTATTAAAACCCGCGTTAGCTATACACATTTATTCTAAGATGATATTAGAAACTATCTTGTGTTTGATATTAACTCACTTCAGATATATTTAGTTTTACAAACTTTACACTCCTTTAATAAGTCTCACATTGCTTAAGAATATTATGAAGATAGCTCTTAAAAGAAAAAAATGCTTTTTCGTCTAAACATGATGTTGATGATTCTTAGATGAGGAATTTGATTGATCTTAGTACTCTTGATTTTCGAAGATTTCCCCCTTTTGATCCTTAGGCAATTACTGTTTTTATAATAGTTTAGGGAATTGTTTTTTTATGATTAAGTAGCTTTTAAAGTTGAGTTAAATTCAAATATCATACCTAACATTCATTTTTTATGTTTAAATAATAATAATAAAAATAATGTTCAAGGAAGGAAGAAAAAAAAAGTGGAATTGACCAAAAGAGGCAGAGCATCGTAAGGGTAATTGAACATATACACGTACACATGGACGTGTTCTTTTTCTTCTATTGAAGGTACAAATTCATGATTTCAATTCAATTGTAAAATGGTTCACAGCACATGCTGAGATGTTAGAGAGACAGATAAGAGAATGAAAGAATCTCATATCAATCAAACACCTAAGAATTATCAATTAACAATGAAACAATAAATATATTAAAAATAAAAAATTGAAAAGTTGTAACAGATCACATAATAATAATAATGTTGCTCTGTGCATTTGGCCACCATGCATGCTTCCTCTTCCTCTTTAGAGACAGCTAATATTCTCAGACAACAGCTTTAAAGCATTCAACAGCACCAACTGTACCTATTGTTCCAAATCCAAACTGTCTATTTAATATAAAGTTTTCATTTGATTCTTTAATAAAATCAACACAAAACAATCCAACCAATAATTTAGCTATAAATATTATAGGTAAAAATTGTATAGATTATGATTATATTGAATGCAAGTTTGGTGAGTTGTGTACTGATAATTCCTATTAGGGTTAGGTCATGTATCTAAATTCTTTGAATATTTATAGATGTTTTTACGTTTCACTAATAAAAATAATCTTCACATCAACAATGAAAATAACTTGTGTCATTATAAATATAAAACATGAGGTCATTTTTTTTTTAGTAATTGTATCAATAATAGCAACTATCTTTTTTTCATTTGATTTATAGCATTTTTCGTTTTCAGGTGAAAATACTCAAAATTATTTCTGAAACTCTAAAATTGAATTTGTTTTGTGATTATGAGAATCAATTATATGTGTTTTTACTGGAAAATCATACATGCACTTATACTTTGAGTGAACCATCAAAATCGTTCTCAATATTGGCGGTATTAATCAAGTTCGTTTTTAAAGTATGAAAATAATTAAATTCGCCCCTAAAGTTATTAAAAGTCGATCGAATTAGTCCATAAGAATGACTAATTTGATTGTTGCTAAAAAAAATTAATTTGATCGATTTTTGGTAATCTAAAAAATGAATTTAATGATTTTCATATTTTAGAGATGAATTTGATTGATTATGCTAAAATTGAAGACATTTTTGATGGTTTACTCGTTGTACTTCAATATATATACATTGAAGAATTTGTTTAGATTAATTTAATTTCTTAACTTGTATTATTCTAACTCAGCGTTGGCCACGTGCGTGGCACACTGTTTTTATTATGTTTTGTTGACCAATGCAGAGAGCATTGACTGTATTGGACATGTTACCACGTGACGCACCTGTGTGAGGGGTGATGGATGCGGGCTTGGACACCATACCTGCAGCAGGCACTGCCGCGTAATGCCCCGCCACCGTCGGATGAAAGTAGTGAGCTGGCACGCCCATCGTCTCCGTCGATGGATGGTGATAATGATAGACAGGGTACATGGGAACCAATGTGTTCGCACCCACCATAGTATGCCTCGGGTACAAGCTGGGCAAGTGGTGCCCACTCATGTAGGCCCCACCGTAGCTCAGCTTCTGTTCCACAAAAACCACATCAGAACACAAAATAGCTCACATTATCATTAAATAATTTATTAATACACAATTTAGCTAAATAAACTAATTTTACTTTTTTTAGTGTTAAATCATCTAATTATATATATGTGCGTGTGAGATTGTTTAAATAATACTTTATTTATTAATGTAATAATAATTGATCACATACAATATATAAAAGTTAAATCCACGAATCTATATATAAATTAAGAACACTAGCTAAAGAATATAATTTAACACCTTAACACAGATTCTCTTTCCATGTGGAGTATTAACGTAGTAACGTGCAAAAGTTGAGATAGGCACTAACCCATGTTTGAGGGGTGCAATATGCTAATAATATAATTTGCCACATTGGCTATAGTCAATAATTTAATCGGTTTAGTAATGTTATTCTTTTCCTTTTTTTATATATATATTTTTACCTGACAATGCATGAGGCTGGATCATTGTATAAATCAGACAGTTTTTATTTATTTATTTATTTATTTCTCTTTAAAAAAATAATATAGTACCAGATAAACCAACTCTACCTGATTAAATTAACTTACCTGATTGTGGTTGTAACTGTAATTTATGTCTGTTGCAACGTAGGTTGGAGTGTACCTGAACATAAAATTACAAATTACTCATTATTTCTAATTGTCCAAAGAACTGAGGTAAACAAGAAGTAACAATGGCGATTAAGTATAAGTAAGAGCTAATCACTTCACAAATTTCTTAAATAAAAAAGTAATATTGTATGGAGCAAAAATAAGATATGTAAAAAAATTACGTAAGAAACGATAACAAGATAATTAAGTAAATTAATGAAAGACGCATTCATTACCCATAGTAAGGAAGGGCCTGATGAGGGTGATGATGATGGAATGGCGATGCAGGTGCCCCCACCGGATAATACCAGTGCACGTGATTACCAGCTGGTGCACCTGATGCATTGTTCCTCTGTCCTCCACCGTTTGATCCTTCTGCAAGTTATTATTGCCCTCACAATTTAATTAAGACCACCATAATGTTGATAATAATAATCACCAGAATTAATACAATTCACATTTTGTTCACTATTTCATTAATTAATCATTACCACAAAGTAGTAACAGGTAATGCAGTAAAATAAAACAATACTACACATTTTCGACAAAAAGCATGGTAGTAGTAATTATGTCAGCAACTATATGTGAGAATGATGCAGCATAAGTAGTGCAAAATGATTTTCAACATAAGATCAAAATGCGACAATAGTGCATGTATAGATAAGATAACACATGAGAATTTAAGTTATGATTAATATTAATTAAGCTGAAATTAATAAAATAGTGCATCTAATTAATTAAATAGCTAAAATTGAAGGGGCGGGGGTAAAAAAAAGTGGTACCTTTTGGTTGAGGAGGTGGCGAAGCAGGGGAAGAATTATTAGCAGACCTTGGGCGACGTGCTCCCAATGAAGCCAGATTGCAGTTTGCTTTTCTTCCATTGATGATTAGAGCTGCTTGCTCCTCACAAGCCTTCTTGGCACCCTCTGCCTCCTTGAATGTCACCTATTCAAATTTAACCACACAAACATATATTAATTTTATAATATTAATTGATTCTTCTTTTATCACTGGTTAGTCCCGATGCTTGATTGGCGAGAGAAATTCTTATGTGATTATGAAACGTTGAGTTAAATTATGCTCTAATCACATAAAATGATATTTTAAAGCTGAAATTTCTTTTTGTTTTTTATGGTCAGAGTATAATCTAATATAATATTTTATAACCACGGAAAAATTTGTTGTTAATTTAAGTGTGTCAACACTTATTTTACTTTAGTAAAATCTTGCCTACAAGTCAAAAAACTTTTGCCTCAATCTTTGTTGAGTTTGAATCAGATTAGTTGAAATTAAGCAGAATCAATATAAACATGCTATTAACAATGAATGTGTCATGTAGTAGTTAACTGAACTTACAAAGCCATAGCCTTTGGATCTGCCGGTGAGCTTGTCGGAGATGATGACGGCTTCAAGGATCTCACCGTACTTCTCAAAGTGTTCCCTGAGAGCCTCCTTCGGAGTTTCCCATGCCAGCCCTCCAACAAATACCTTGGTTAGTGTCGTGTCCCCAAATGGTCCAACGTTGTTGTGATTGTTGTTGTTGTTGTTCGTCATGGTCACGACTAAACCTCTCTTTGAGATCTTGATGTGGATGGCTCTCTGCACAAATATAAGTAGTGGTTGCTAGAGCTCTATAAGGTGTTGTTGAGTGCACGTTTTGTGTGTTTAAGAGAAGTTGTGGGGAGAGATAAAGGGTTTAATTTTATAGGCCAAAATTGGAGGTTATTTAGGTGAGTGAGCTGGAGTTTGGAATAAAGGGGAAATCAATAAAGAGAAACATTATTTGTTAGAGTAATTTTAGGGTGATAACTATTTGAGACAATTACACTCGCATAGGTTTGAGGTCTATCATAGATTCATCGTAGTAGACTTTATACTTTTATGAGTGTGGTTGTCTTAAATTTAACTCAAATAATTGTCAATCTATTATTTATATGTTCATAAGCTTATAAACATGTCTCAAGAGACGCTCTTAGATATTACTTAAGTAGAGTTTAGTTCGTCCTAAAATTAAAAAAAAATGCCGACATTGAAATAAAGACATACTTTTTGTGTTTCTCTTTTTAAGAAATATAAAAATTAACTTAAAAGATTAATTTAAAATAGGAACACATTTAATTTTTTTTTATCTTCATTCTCCACTCTAAACATATTTATGTTTCTAATATTTTTATCTCTCGTCTTATGACATAAACTAAATAGTGGGGAAAATACATTTACATGGGTTTAAATGAGTTAAAATCCGGATATATGGGGTAATGTAAGAAATTATGAATGTATGATCGATGGGCTGAAATCGGGTGAACAGTAACCGATTTTAGCCCCTTTTAAAAAAAAAATTCCCGGGGCTGAAATCGGGTACTGTTCATTCGATTTCAGCCCTTCTAAAAAAAAATCGGGGGGCTGAAATCGTCACCCCTGGATCGATTTCAGCCCCAAAATTCCATACATCCGTAATTAATTTGAACTATCTACATTTTAAAAAATTTTATTTTCCAAAGCCACGGAAAGGTGAAAAAACCCCCAATAGTACCTTAATCTAAAGGACTAATATTCAAAGGACCGATTGATATATTCTTTAAAATACATTTAGAAGAGTGGTGTAAATATAATTCCTCGTTAATAAAATATAGTCAAAGGTACAAAGGTAATGAAAAGGGTTGTACATTGGACAGAGGAGCAAAGAGACAGGTAGACTTCGATGAAGCATTATGCCATCATCTTCAAGGTTGTCACACACGCACCCCCACGCCAAAAACACACATCCCTCACATTTCTCTATTCATGGCTTTGCTGTTTTTTTTGGTACTTTTGTCTTTGAACAATGTAAGGTTACACATCTCTTTGATCTCATATCTCTTTGGAATAACATATACCGTGTGATATGCAAAAGCATTAATTAATAACATTAAAAGTTTAATTTATATACATTGTGATCATTTTTTAGTTCTTAAAATTATCTACTAATTACCTCCTTAAAATTATTTGACTCTCATGATTATCTCAAAATTTGTAAAAATAAAATAAAAATTAATTGGATAACATTATAAAATATTATAAGTGAAAAATTCTATTTTTCATCGTTAACATGTAGGTGGTTTCTCGTGTACCTCATGAGATAAATACACTCTCTTACTAAATTTTTCTATTTTTTTACAATGTTTACAATTAAATTTATCGAATTTTGTCATCATTTCAAATTATATATATAATCTTGACAAATTTTTCAATAGTTAAATCATTGAAAGAGCCAACTTGTAAGAGATTTAAAGACTTACAAACCATTTGAACTTGTGATACATCTCTCTACAAATATTGTATTGAAAAGTATTACATTATACCATATATATGACATAACAATATGTTATATTAAATCATGAAATGATGACGAAATTTAATAAACTTAGTTATAAAAATTGTCAAAAATAGATAAATTTAATAGGAGATAGTATTTACCCCATGAGACATACGAGAAACCACTTAATACTTATAATGATAATTAATTATGTAACTGGCCAAGTCCATGCATATGCAAGACCCTGATTTAAGGTCTTGATGAATGTTCTACAACCTGGGAATTAAGGCTACGTGCATATCCTAGATCTGAATTAAGAAGCTAAACGGCGTTATAATAAATGTCCCCTGAATTATGTGTTCAAATTGAGGGATAAGAAACGTATTCAATTTAATGATATACAAATATTATGCCATTGATTGATCATGATTCCTAAGAATAATAGAAGTAGCAAATGCATAAACGTGACACACCGTGGTAGCCAGCTATAATTCGATATAAGAAATAAGAAATTTGTGTGCGCCTTTTAATTTGTATTGTTATTATTATGCGCTTCAAATTTTCCATATGCTCTGCTAGCAAAGCACTATTGCTTGATTCTAGATCCAATATTTTGGATTTTTCTTTTAAAGAGGTAACTAGTCAGAACAATTTCATAATCTATATATATGTATAGCTCATAAGCACATGACCAAGAAAGAAGGCGCATATCTAAGGAGTTGTGCTTAATTTAGACAAATTCCTACTTTGATAGTTATTATTAGGTTTTTTTCTTTGAATTTGAATTATCAAGAGAAGAAATACATTTAATTTTAAAAAGGAATCGATGATTATAATCGTTGTTTATTTGTACTTTACTACTAAAAAGTAAAACCTTTCAAAAGTTATTTTATTTTAGTCATCGTTTAATTATTTATTGTAGATTAAAATTATTTAAAGATTACATGATTTTATGTTTCAATTTTAACTATTTAAGTAAAATTCAACCGTCAAGATTTATTCTTCTCATTTTCGTGATTTATCACTCTCACTCTGTCCTCTCACAACACGGATGTCAAAAATCCCCACTAGGCAGGGATCCCGCGGGGATTCTCCAGGGATTTTGTTGGGCGAGAAATTTTTTCCTCGTGGCAGGGGCAAAAGTTCAAGGACAGAAACCCGTATATATGAAAAGTCAAAAATACCCTTGATTAATATTTCAAAAGTCCATTTATATATGTTTTTTTTTTTACATTATTTTACACTCAATTTAATTAAAAAATGAAAAAAAAATATAAAAACCTAAATAACCCTAATAAGATTTCCCCAATTCCCATCGTTATTCCATGTTGTCTCTCTCTACTTCTCTCATCTCCCTCTCTATACCTCCCTGTCTCTCACTCTCGATGGTCTCTGCTCCAACAACATGACCGACAATGACGAAGACCATAGCAGCACGGACGACGACCACAGCAACTCTGCTATGCGCTTCTGCTGTTTCTGTTCGCCACCATAGCTTCCTCATTTGCGGCCTCTGTTGTTGCTCTGCACGAACAACGAACGACGCCAGCGCCCAGCACCACGGGAGATCGTCGATGCAATACAGGAAATTGTTGGATTTGGGGTCGCTGGAGAGGAGAGAGAGGTTCACCATTTATAGATAATAGATCTATGATTGGTTCTCTCATTATGAAATGTTGTTGTTGTTGAGAAACTCTTGTGATATTATATTGTGGAGAAAAACAAACCAGTAAAGACAATTTGATCTGCCTTCTTTTTTTTTTTAAAAAAAAATTGGACGGGGGCGGGTCCCCGCGAAAAACGGGGATGGGGGCAAATTTAGATTGGGTTTGTATTTATCGTTTTTTGGGTTTATTGGCCCTACCCAGTACAAACATAAGAGAAGGTCCAACCTAAAAAAATTTTCGGCCTACTGAATCAAAAAGCTTAAAATTTTTTGTCACCAAACAAAACCAATATGAAGGTCCAAAGTTTAAAACCAAATCCAATGTGTTTTTGCCGGTCTTATAGATATATGAGAGTGCGGAAATTCTTTTTTCAATTTTCATTCTCGAACCTCCTTCACCATTGCGATTCTGATTTTCAAGTGTTGTCCCACGGCAGGACGAAAAACTACGCGTCCATTCTACCTCGACTATCAAGGGCAAGCCTTGTTGGAGTATGTTGATAACGAATGAAAGGGTTGGATGCAACATGTCTTGGCAACAGCATTAAAATCAAGCTAGTGGTCGTTCATAAAATTGTAAGGATGTTGTTTTCCATTAACCAATTCAGGAAACAACCATTAAATTTTGGATCTTGAAATTCATGATTATCACACTGGAAAATGATGTCAAGGATAAGAACGACATACTCGGATCCATGTCGCGATTGAATCAATTGATTCTTTTCTCATCACTTCATTTTAATCCTTTCGAGTCCTTCTGATGGTGAGAAGGTAGAGCTCAAACCCTAATGATTTCTGAATCCTTTGTGAATCCCTGAATCCTTGTTTTTTCTTGAATAATTGCCATCTTATTTAGGGTTTAAGGTTTAGTTCTTACCGGAATATTTGTAATATTAGCAGCCGAGTTATCCGTCGATATTTAATTTCCATTGAGCATGAAATTTCCCGCCCAAATGAAATCGTGCATTTCATTTTTTGGGATTATCGGTGGATTTTGAAAGTTTACCAACAGATTTTTCTGCCGGTAATGATCATCGTGTCCTTAAATACACGAATCCCTTCATCTTCCTCATTTTCTATACTCTCTTCATTTCCCACGCTCTCCTCTCCGCTCTCATCATCACCCACTCTCCTAATCCACCCCCGCCATGCCCCACCACCGACGCCACCATCACACCATGTCTGACCAACCACCGCCATGCCCCATCACCAACACCACCACCCACCACTGATGCCACCACTTCCACGACCCACACCCTTTCCACCAGCCACCCCACCCCTACCACCGTTATCGCCACACCCCTGCCACAAGTTCCCATCACCTTCGTCGCGCTACCATTGTTGCCACACCCTAGCCACTAATAGTATTTTCCTTGTCTTTTTTTATTATATTTGATTTTGACTAAACTAGATTAATTGTGTTTTGAGACTATTATTGTGTTATTGTGATATTTGATCTATGACTTGGGAGTACTTTCATAATTGATTTGATTTTAGTATATTTTAGGGTTAGAATTTGTGTTAGGTCAATGTTAACTTGAGTATACTTAAGATTTGTGTTAGGTTTATGTTAACTTGAGAGTATATTTAAGATTTGTGTTAGAATTTTTCTTAGATTTATGTTAACTTGGGTATATTTAGGATGTGTATTAGATTTTAGAATTTGAGTATATTTAAGAGTATGTTCATAATGAATATTAATATTTTATTAACTAGTATATTTATGTATTGTTTAGGATATTACAGAAAAAAAGTGGGCCTCCAAGTGGACCTCCACCTCCACATTTAGAGGCACCTCCCTCATAGTCATGTCCACCATTCGTGGATGATCTTGAACGTTGAATCACTCTTCTAGAAAGGATTTATGGTTTGGATGTGCAAGAAAGAATTTGTTCTCCACCAGTAGATGATTCACCATCATTTAAATAGGGTTTAGTAATTCTAAGGTTCTACCATGGATCTCACAGTAGACAATTACCTATTGCCAAAGATGATCAGGTCTACGACGATAGGGAATCCTTTACCAATAGATGACCAAGTCTTTGGCAATAATAATGTAATATCTACTATAAGATTGAATTAGGTTTTATGTAGTCGTCAGAATCGTTGCATGCATCATTTTATTTGATACGTCGTTGCATGCTCATAAAGTACATTTAATGTGTACTTCATAGGCATTATAAACCATTAATTTAAACTTAGAGTGTTTTAAAAAAAGTATACAAAAAGCTAGAAATCAATAGTTGATATTGTGCTTCATGAGTATGCAAATATTTGTTTATTGTAGATGTTCTTAACATATTGGACACTTTGGTGGCACCTTTGTAATTGCATGTGATGATTGGGGATGACACCTACATGTTCTTCTCTCATTGGGTGTGCCAATTTATTTTTAGTAATTTTTTGGTTTTACTATCGACAATAAATAATTGAGAAATTCTCTTCTGAATTGCTATCAACTAGGACAATGACATCCGACGGTAGTGTGAATTCGGAGATTGCGGAGGCTAAAGGGCTACCCACAAAAGCGAAAAAGAGTGGCATTGCTATTATCGTTGACCCAAATCCCGCGTTGTTTGATGCTCATGCCTCGTATTTCATTGCCGATGTTCGTCCGTTATTTCTTGGACATATTTCAAAGGGCTTTTTTTTAACCTCCATTGTTGCCGTCAAATGCTTGTGAGGAAGGAGAAGACAGACAACTTGCTTTTCTTTCTTTCTTTTAAACCCAAACCAAGTTGACCCATTTCAACACAAAACAAACCAAAAAAAAAATGAAATTTGTATAATTGTACTATTTCTAATTAATTTTAATATTTTTTTTAAGAAATTAATTTTTTAACATATTAATGTATAAGATTATTTTTGTCTATAAAATTAATTTGATCATATACAAGTTTATTACCAACATAATTATATAGTTAAGTGTATCGCACCAAACACTATATAATATAAAAACTTATATAATGTATTTCTTATATTATATTATCGAGCTTTATATTGTCAGATATAATTATTGAGTCTTATTCTATACAATGTATCAAATAGGACATTAATGTAGAGCTTCATGCATTATAAAATATATGTATTTTGCATTATATATTAACGTGATATAGATAGCTTACATACCAAACACTAAAAATTATGACAGTTGCTCCTATATTAAATTAGGAACTTTTGTTAGTTACACATATGTTTAGTAGAATATTAGTTCCGATTGTAAAAATGGAATCATATCTTCTAGATCAAGATCACATTTTCCATCTGCAATTGACCAAGTTCAAAGTTAATGTAGAACTAGGAAAAAGAAAATCTAGATGCCAGCGCCAAATCACATGTTTATTCTTGGTAAAATTTTGCCTCTTGAAAAAGATCTTAATCAAGATTACATATACTTAGAACCAAACTTATTGGGATTGTCATCAAAAGCTGGAAGCCAACCACCTAATTAACTTCAACCAATAAAACTAAAGAATCTATAATTATTTGACTATGGCTATCAATGAGTCCACCTCTACTTATTCTGATTTGGATATCCTCCCCCATCCAATCTTTCCTTCACACACATAGGATGAAGAAAAAAAAAGTTGGATTTTTAGGTGTCTTTAGGAGCACCATGTCTTCTTAATATTAAAAAAAATGTAATTTAGCATTGTATCAACTTAAAAATTTGCAAAATAATTATAAGAATATTCATAATAATACCTTAATATATGTTTGGTTACATAATTTTTTCAATTTTTATTTTAAAAAATTGAATCTTCAAATTACATGGTTGTTTATGATTTTTTTTTTTCAATATTTTTAGTTTAAATTTGAGGATTTGATTTTTGGAAATAAAAATTAGAAAAACTAAGTAACTAACATAAATTAAAGTTTCATTATAAATATTTTTATGATTATTTGATAATGTATAAGTTGATACAATGCTAAATTGTATCTTTTAGAGGAAGAGGGCATGGTGCCTCTAGAGACACCAAAGAATCTACCAAAAAAAAAAATCTTATGTTTTCTCAAACGAAAAATTCTTGTATGCTTTTAAAACACATATCGTATGTGTTCTAAAAATATTATTAACCATTAATTTTTTGTTTATCATCTTTATCTTTATAAAGCTCTTGAAAAGTTTCAACTAATTTTGGTCATAATTTACAACTTTCAAATATACTCTCTGCACACCCTCTTATGTTTATCTCTCACAACAATTTATTCATCTTAGTTATCCACTTATTGCAGTTATGTGTAACCTAAGAGCAGTTTTCAACTTTGATATCCATAGAGTACCACCCCTCTAATATATTTTTAAATACTATAAATTAAAATAAATAATTAATATATAATGCTCCTAAAATATAATATGTATCAAATGTATTATAAGAGTATGCAAGAATTCTCAAATTAAGAAAAATTTAGTTCTATGTTTCATTAAATAATAGACAACTCGGTAATTGAATTAAAAATAGTTATATTAAAAAGATATTAACGATCCAAAAAATTAAAATGTTAAACATTTAATAAATATATTGGTGAATCAAACACTTACGTCAAAAATTATAACTAATTGGCTTGAATAAAGCTTATTTATTTCTTTGTGGTTTCTTAAAACTGCACCAAGTGTAACAAGTTATACTCACTACATGTGTCATGCACTGAATATTAAGTATACTGAATCGCAAACACACCTAAAAAAAATACTTAAGAATCTCAACATAGGATATCTTAGATGACATTTTGGCTTGGCAAAATAGATGGAAAAAATGGATCATTAATTTAATTCATCTCACAAGGGGACAAGATTAGACCAATTTTTAAACAACCAAGGGAAAGTAGATCCAAACATATACGAATATAGATATTCCATCCAACAAAATCAAGATTCATTCAAGGAAAATGGGTTTAAAAAAAATTATTTTTATCTATTGGTAGTGTAAAATTTTTTACACTGATATTCAATTAAATCTTTTTATTTGTTTGAGTTTTGAAGAAGTGAGAATGAAAGTCAACTATTTATACTAATGTGTTAATTGATTTACAGAATAAACTTTATACTATCAGTAAATAAAAATTAAACACTTAAAAAAAAAACTGAGATAATATATATCTTCGGGATAAGATTAATTAATAACACTATGTAGTTGCTGATTATATTATATATATATTAAGCTCAGGATGTGTCCAGCATTAACAAACTATCATTATAAAACAGCTGGCCAATTTGGCTTAATGATTAAAAGAGAAAAAAAAATGGGGAATTAAAAATGTTGTTAATTGGGGCAATCGGTAACGGGAGTGTAAGATAGAACTAGAATCCAACAAAAACTCCAATCCACCTCAGATATTGAGGTAAGGTTGCCGGGTCCATGTTCCCATGGCATAACACTACACAAATCTCACTCCTCATGCTTTGTCTGGACTTGTACCTCTGTCCCCTCTTTTCATGATCTCTCTACTACCTTTGCCACTTTTCTAATTAACCTAATTCCCCTCTTTTTTTGAGTTTTACATTGGTATTTGGTAAAACAAGCAAGCCATTGTTTAAAGGCTTTTGCAAATAAGTATTTTTAGGACATTTGTTAAAAAATTATAAAGGAAAACAATATTGTTGTTTTTAATATACATAATGCATGAAAAACTTCACAATCTTATTCTTTTAATAAAATGTTTCCATTTTAAAAATTTTAACATAATTTTTCCCTTACTTAAAATAATAAAAAATCATGAGAATAAAAAGAAAATTTATTTGTCATCATGATACAATATATCATTTCATAAAAAATGATACAATATATCATGATACAACATACTTAAAAGAGAAATTGTGTTGAGAAATTGTGTTCATTCATCTAGTGTGAGATGTTGATATTGAGGGTAAACACTATTGATGAAACCACATTTAATGCTTAATAGAGCGTGAGTCAACATAGTATTTTACATCAAAGTGAGTCTATAACACAACTTCATACTTAATTATTATATTATAAAGAGAGAATGAATTAGAGTTAGAAAAATATCTTATTTTATACACCTAAAATTTTCTCTAATATTTCATTGTATCGGTTGAGTCATTGACTATCCTTATTTAAGTGGGTTTTGCACCCATTATACTATTCACTATTTAAGTTAGATCATGTCTCTGATTTGTTCGAACCACTTTAAAAAATACTTACAAATTATCTATTAAAGTGATTTTCATATCTATAGAAAAAAAAAAATCAAACTTGTATCTTTATATGATAGAGTATCTTTTCTTAACAAGTGGGCCAACCATTTTTGAACTCATTTCTCTCTATTTTATTGCACTAAGAAGGGGAAGAAAAAAAAATGTTCAAGACCCCAAGTTCAATAAATATATATATATATATCCTCCCTCCATCACTTCATTGAAAGTTTAAACCCCTAAAAGGCTGCAAATCCCTTAGTTTTCGAGCTTCCCCCACGTTCACTTCCCTTTCTTTTACACTCCACTCAGTCAACCTTTACATATATTTGTGCCCTTTCCATATATATACACGTATTGTAACCTTTTGTAGCAATCAAGCCTTGTCTTGTTTTTTGAGGGGTTAACCCTTTGAAAGAACAAGAACCTCTTGCAACTACAACTACACTATACCATATATTAATTAGAAGCCATGGTTGAGCTATTTCAAAGCCACAAGGAGGGAAGAAGTAATAAGAAGGTCCATGAAGCAAAGAGAAGGAAGGGAATAAATGGTATTAGCACAAAGTGTGCTTCTTTGGTTAAGGAGCAACGTGCTCGTCTCTACATCCTTCGTAGATGTGCCACCATGCTTCTTTGTTGGTATATTCAAGGAGATGATTGAAGAAAAACTCAAAATCCCCCCCCACCATCATCTTCAATACTTCATCACCTTCTCTTGGTTTTCTTTATTTATACATATATAGATATAGATGAGTAAGTTCCTGTGTACTATGAGAGCATGTCATTGTTCTTGTTCTAATATGTTTATTGTTTGCCACGCTGGCTTTGTGGTGGTAAAGGCCACGAAACTAACGTGACAAGCAATTAATGGATTAGACCCAGAACAATTACTTCTTTTCAAGAGTATATAAAAACAATTTTTTATATACATGAATATGTATATATCTCTTAAAAGTTTTTCGTGTGCATCAAGAGAGCAAGTGACAACTCTTGCTCTTATCTCTTTGGTTGCATGTCACGCCAGCTTTGTGATGGTGAAGAGAGATGGGTACGGCATGTAATCAATAAATCAGAGGGAGAGCGATATCTTGCTCTCGGTGCACACTAGAGCTCCTCCCTACAGTTTACTCTCTTCTTCTTCCTCCTCCGTTTTTCTTTTAAATTCAGCCTATCATCTTCTTGCTTAGAGGGATGTAAGCCCAGTTGGGTTTTATGGGCTTTGTCACTTTTGGGTCCACTTTAGGCACTTCCCTACCTTTCTCCCATTTTTGACCCATTTGGGGGGAAAGCCCAAATAGGTTTTTATGGGGAAAAGAAAGGCTTTTTTGTGGATACCTTTCTCTCACTCAGTGCTACTTTTTCCTCACTAAATGGAGCTGGCAAGGAACTACTTAACTGGAACCTTTTTCCAAATGTTGCTAGAATAATATTGGAAATTTGGAATGTATTATAGTCCTTCACATCTTGTATTACATATGTTTACTCTTTGAGAAATCACATTATAACTTAAGAACTAGGATCTTGATCTATATGTTTCAAGCTTGTATCATAGAGAAGGGAAATTCAAATGTTGTAATCCCTCCATTTCAATTTAACTGTCCAATTTTAGATAAATATAATGATAATAAAAATATGTTCTTGGTAGCAGTACGAAGTTCTTTGAATAGACAAATTACTTCTACTAATACATTTAATAGTATAATATTATTTTTGTTAAGAATTATATGTGGTCATTAATATAGAAGACATTATTTAAAAAATAGAAACTAATACTATATATCTATACGCATAAACTAAATAGATATTTTGAAACTTTAAATTGTGAAAAACTGAATTGTTAATTTGAAACGATAGAAGTACATTATAGCAGACAAGATGTAAAAAAAAAAAAAAAAAGTCATAAATCATTATTCATAAAGTTTGCTTTATCAATAGAAATATTATGGTAGGGCGAGGTTATGTGTGCAAGCTTATGCATTGCCAACAACATATCTTTGATGGGGTAATTTCACAATCCTCTAGCAATACATATTGAAGCTTTTGTTGAATGAAATGAGATTTGTTCCACAAAGTTTAACATGCATTGTGAGATATGAGAGGTGGTGTTGATTTGACTACATTAACTATAAGGGATCATGGATTGTTTGACCGGTGAGTTTTTTGATTTGACAACACAAATGTGTTGGGTAATAGCAAATTCGAATCTCCATTGATGGTTCGCTTGGCCTTAGTAAGGCATGCATATATATCTTGGTCCATGTTCTTTGTCATCACAAGTTCACAACACAAAGATCTTTGATTCGTTATGTTCCCACAACCCAATCAAGCACGAGCTAGTGGCTGCTTCAAGAATCAAGAATAAGTACAGCCACGTCATTTTTTAATTAGACCACCATTAAAAAAAAGATGTCATTTTTAATCATGAAAAATATCCACATCATAGACTTTCATAAAGGACATTGAATAGCATTTTAGTCTCACTTTAACTGTTGATTTATGGAATGATGGTCCACATAATTTCATAAAGATACGACAAAGTTTTGTGTTGAGTGTCGACAACTTGACACATCCCTCCTCTAGGACCGGCTATAAAAAAAAGGATTTTCACATTGTAGAGTTATTGTTGTTGTGAAAATATGTGAAAAAGAAAAAGAACATTAAAAATCAAATGACCATGCTATGTAAACTTCAAGCAAATTCTGCAATTGACATCACAATTCAATTAACAAAGTCATCAACTGTAGATTTTCCATGTGATCATCGCGTTGTCATTAATAATTTAAAGTTATGACCATGCTAATAACTATATCTGCAACAACTAAGCTCTGTCCCTTTGCGTGAAGTAGGTTACATGGATCAGACTTTCTAACCAGAGCTACAAATAATTAAAATAAATAATAGTAATAATAATCTGAATAATATATCTTCAGTAAGAATTTCGTTCTTCATTTGTCAATCCAGTCCTTGAATAGCAACATCATGTAAAGAGGCACATTCACTCCTGCAACGACAGTCAGCACTCGGATTGTGCGTAACAACCTTTGGATTATAAATTGCGCCTTCGATTTGCCCGTTCTCGGAGGCATTCTTGTCA
The DNA here is from genome assembly GCA_003254905.1 of Nissolia schottii. Lineage (NCBI taxonomy): Eukaryota > Viridiplantae > Streptophyta > Magnoliopsida > Fabales > Fabaceae > Nissolia > Nissolia schottii. Next base: position 57,288 of record QANU01057143.1, on the reverse strand, counting down.
GGGGATCGACGGCGATGCCCGAAGAAGTCATATCCACATTCACAGATGCATCTGCTTCCAGAGCAGTATTTTTCCTAGCAGCTGGCCTCATCACAACATTACCCCTGAAAGCATGAAAAAAAACAAAAACAAAAAGATATAAGGAATATGCTAAAATTGTGTCTCCAAAGGGTAATACAGTGGGAGATTTTTAGGATCTATTCGGTTTTGAGAAACGTTTTCTGTTTTCATTTCCTACTTTCAATATTTATTATAAAAGAAATACCACCTTGTTTTCACGTTGTTTCCTGCTTTCAGAATTTTGTACTGTTTCCTTCACAAAATCAAGGCACGGAATGAAAACAAGGTGCCCCTTTTGTAATTGATATTGAAAACAGAAAATGTTTTTGTTGAAACCAAAGTGTTTCATGAAAGACCAAGAGATAACACTTCCATAGGATTGAAATGCAAGCCAAAGTTTTACCTTTCCCCTAAGGTCTGTTCATTTGAATTCACAATAGGTGGATTTAGGGGTTTCTTCACAAGATGCATTGTTCCTCCCGCATCCCACATCATCTCATATTCATAGTTAGCATCCTCATCTTTCGCTTTCGTTTCGCTTCTAGATAGGACAGAAGCTAGTAGTTCTTTACAATGGCCCGCTAGGCTCCAGCACTGATCCCAAAAGCTTGCGCCACTTGTCGGCCAAAGTAGGAGAGCGAGAAGGGTTAGAACAAATAGCACAATGTACCTAACAATAACAGCAAAATAGAGCTTGGTAAAAATTGCCAACTCGACAAACTCAGGCGAAACCTATATTTAACATCGTTATCAGCATTAGTTACCATATGTAAATGTGTAATTGCATTGGAAGGAAACATAGTTGAGTCAACAAATCCTCTTCTGGATTGGAAGCATTTGGGAGAGCCGAGTTACCAACCGATAGCAGCATGAAAGAAGGATACAAGTTTCCTTGTTGCCAACTTACAGTACCTAGAGTGTGCTGCACACAACTGTCAGTTTGTAGGTTCGAATGTCTAACACTCGGCGAGACTGTCTAGATCAGAAAGATCAGGTTCTTACCTCTTTCACCGGCCCAAATTCAGATTGATGAGTGATGCTGCACTGGTCGTGATCATGGCCCGACAAAATAAGATCCTGCCAAAACCAGAACTGTTAACTCAGAAAGTTGTTACTCAGTCATCTAATATCCAGCCGTCTTGGCAGAGGAAATACTTAAAATGAAAATGACGCACGTATTTTCATCACCATGGTGCAAGGTTTTCTACGAATGAAAGATATTATATTGAATAGTCCACTATAGACACGAACATGCACAAATGACTCACAGGTTTAATTGCATTCAGTATGTACTTTGATGACTCCTCGGTAACATAATTCTGATACCTGTAAGAACCAAAAGTCAAACCAAACCTTGGTATATATGAACCACTTTTACACAATGCAATCAATTTTTACGCATCTCAAGCAATTTTTACACTTCTCAGATGATTTCCAAGATAAATAACTTACCATATTTCGTTAATATTACCATTAAAAGCACGAGATATCCTCTGAAAATTAAAGAAAGATAGACCCCGTTAGTACTTTCAAGAATGGCAGTAAGAAAATATTCAGACACGATCCACTGCATCACACTATTGTGATGGCCAAGGCCATACAATGTACGATAAGCTTAGTGAAGATTTGGTTCAAGAAAAAAGAAACTTGACCTGATTGATAACTGGGGAACCGCGATCAGGACCACAGGAAGTATTATCTCTTCGATATAAAGGAATATGTGTCAATAAGACTCTAGGATGAACTACATCAGCTAGTAAGTGCAAAAGAAATATGGATTATAATAAGGACATCTAATCCCACATAACAATGAAGTACATGTATAGGCTAGTTTATACCGACAGAGATATTCTTCAGAAATTCCCAAGTTTGGGAAGTCAAATGCTTTTGTCGATGTCCTGTAGAAAACATAATGAGTTCAGTAATTTTAGTTTTTTAAAAGTTCCTCGAGCAGTAACTTGCATAGATAATGTATGAAGTTTACAATATTTCGGTTATGTTTTGTTATTTAAATAGTTAAAGTATGAATGCTTGCTTAAGAAAGCATCATTTTGAAGAAAGAATATGTAAGGAAAACCATATCAAATGGAGAAAAAAACCATGGTTAAAGGCATGGCAAAGAAGGAATAAGTTCCATGTGGAACATAGTAAGTGGGATGGCAGCAACCGGATTCAATAGAATCTATTGCGAAAAGTATATATGAGAGGGCGAAGGGATGATCATACGATAAACTTGAATACATCAGATAACTTAAATCAAGGGAATACAAGTACGACAACTTAGTACCAAAAAATAAGAGTACTAACAATTACCACAATGCCACTTAAGAAACATGAAAGCTAAAATTTATAAGGCGAAACAAAGTTTACCATCCAGAGTTTGTGAATCAACAGCAATAAAATCCACTTTTCCAACTGTGAATCTGTTGTTCCTGACCCCAAACGTTTCCTCATAGCGTTGGACAACCTATGCTCATGTAATGATAAAAAATGTCAAGAGAAAACAAGAAACCAAAGGAGAGTACAGAGTTCACAGAAAGAGCAAATTAAGTAACTGTGGTCTTTCATGGTCCATAAGTTCAATTGTGAATGACGTAAAAACTGAACTGAAAAACTTGTGTATGAAACTGCTTCACAAAGCATTTGAGAAACTTAAGATGTGATCTAAAGCTTATTTTACATGAATCTTAATTAAAAAGACATAAATTTGATTGATAGAGTTGACAAATCATAGTGCCAAATGTCATTTTACAAGAGTTCTCGAAATCAATCATAAGGCAACTTCAAAAATTTATCTGCAACATCCATAACAAATGCAAGATGAAGGTTATATACCTTACACGTCAATGCAAGCAATCTTGTAATTCTAGCACTTTGGGAATCAAAAGTAGAGCAATAAAGTGTTTATTTAAAATACCTCTGGCTTTGCAGAAAGAAGACTTTCATAGCCGATATCATGGTTTCCAGGGATGTAGTAAACTTGCATGTCTGTGTATTTTCCTTGCGTATTCAAACCAAAGATATGTCTGAAGCGACTGAAAGATTCCTGCCATCTGTCCATCCAAAAAATTGTGAAAGAATTTCATATTAGGAAATATAAGTGAGCATGCCAAAGATAAAGCAATCATATATTTACTTATTTACTTTCAGGACTTACTCTTTGTCTGATAAATAAGGACCTCCATCAAAGTAATCGCCTAAAAACAATATGACATCGGGTTTGAAAGGCATGATAGATGCAAAGAATGATCTACGCATGTTTAAATCAGTGTAGAATTCTGCGAGCTCCAGTGCAAGTGATTTTGCAGGAAGACTATGAGAAGTTTTATCCATGAGCTGTTACATTGAAAAAATAGAAATAAAATAAAATAAAAAACCAGAAGATAAGAGAGATGCATCCACACAAACATACATTAGCAGATGTGCATAAACAAGCATATGCAACGAAAGTATGTGTTTTTAATGAACATGTCTACATTCACATAACCATAAGAGGAAGAAAAAAGCTTCACCTGTGGATCTGTAATAACAGCAACTTTTACATAATCACCCTGAAAATTTCAAAAAGTCAGGTTAGTTTAGTTACGCATTTCACTATGTTTACAATATGAAGCTGTAATGTTAATGTACACATGTTTTTAAAATGTGCTGAAAAAGAAGCTACCATTCTGACTTAGGGTCACTTTTTCAGCTCCAAACACACCAGGAATCATCAATCAAACTCTTCAATTTTCCCCCAAACCCCATATACAAGTCCCAACACAAACAACAACAAAAATAAAAATCTACAGATCCAGCACAGTTCCTCCAAATCCCTTGGTTGAATTATTCCATGTAAGAGTTAAAAAACCTTATATTTCAAAAATGCCAGCTACCACAATACCACAAAATTACATAATTTACAAAAAGAAAAAATATAATTTTTTTTCTAGCTACAGCTTCATTGTTCATCAGCAAAACCCATCAAAAAGTAAAAATCTGTTTTTTGCAATGAACTGTGAAAAATCATAGAAATTGAGCTTGACCCATTATTGAAGGGAGTGAAAAGTTTCAAAATTTATGGTTACCTTTGAAGAAGAAGGGGTAAGATGGGGCCATGAGCATGTGAAGAAAGGGGGAACCCAATAAGCAAACATTTCACCGTAGAGAAGGGTGAGTGCCCAAATGAGGCACAGCAACACAGTCAACTCCTTCGGCTTCATCACTGATTTGATTTTGATCTTCTCTTCCTTTGATCCCTCTCCAATCAATGGAGAATGAATTGAGATGGAAGGGCTCTCTGTTTCTCTTCTTTGACTATGGTACTTCTCTTCATCGTTGATGGTTTTTTTTTTTTCTCTCCCTTTTTTTTGGGTTTTTTTTTTTTTTAATCAAGTTGGGTCTCATAATTTCGTTATAAATAGAAATATTAAAATGGTAGATTAATGCTTGAGCTTTTTAATTTATCCTCCAAGATAAAAAATGGATGCATTTAATACTTTAAAATTTTAAAAAATATTCACATTTTTTCTTATTTAGTAATTAAAAGTAAGCTTAAGAAGATAAATTAGGAGTCATAAACATTATTCAAAATATTAATTAACTTTTACTAAAAAGCTAATTTTCCTGTTAAAAAAGGGAAAAAATTAATTTCTTTTGCCAAAAACAATTAACTTAATATTTTTAGTAATTTTCTTAGACACTCTTCCTACTTTCTTTTATTTATGTATTTTGATTTTTGACACCCAACCTTCACAAGTTATTTTTGTTTCTTATTTTTATTATATTTTTAATCATTGGCCCTGGTACTACTTATTATGCCCCATTCTTTAATTCAATGATAAATAATTATAAGATTTTATTTTTCATTTAAAAAAATTTCACTTTCATGCTCTTTTTTTCATTTAAGAACGTCTCTTTTGAAAACAAAATATCTAAAATAAATCACTTTCAAATATAATTTTCAGATTATTTTCCACTTTTGATCACATTTAGCTCATTTTCAATCTGAAATGTATGTTGTTTCCAGTGGGTTTGACAAGTTGAATGCAATATTGTTGGTGCACTGAGCTTTTCTTATTTATTTGTGCCAACAACTTGTATAAAAACCAAACACTATTTTCAACTAATACGTAATAATGTCACGATTTTAAAAATCAAAAGATTTTTTTGTATGGAAAAACAGGGTAACCAATTGTGTTAGAATTTTTAGTTTTAGTTTGGAGTTCTAGCTCATGACCCCTGTTGAATGCTACTTCCTCCGCTTACATCTATCATTTAAACTAAATTGATACGTTTTTAAATTAATATATTAAAATATAATTTGTGTCAAAATATATTAATTTAAGAATATAAGGAGGGATTAGCTCCTATTCCTCTTTCTTTGATATGATTTCATGCACTTTGATGGGCATAATGTTTGTTTTATTTATTTATTTCTTATTTGATTCTGCGTTTGGTGAAGGTTGTTAATTTCAAATTCCATGCCACACAGCCACATTATGTGTTTTTCACTGCCCCACCACTGAAAAACAATTGAGACTCACATTTGATGGGTGGGAAAGACTTTCTAGTCTCTACTCAAAATCATCCAAAAAGATGGATTATAGAGAGAGAGAGTCAACAAAGTAATCATGAGCAAGGTTCCATTGATGCTACTTACTCCATTAAGGTTCCAACATGTTTCTATGTTGCAACATATATATCGCATCCTTTTTCTAAAAGATACATCCACAAAAAGGAAATACATAAATTAAAAATTGTTGATTGTCTTGCACTTCAGTTATTTTCTTCCTTTTGACCTCAGATTTTGTGTACTTTTTGTGTACTTGTTGATTCACATGAACCTTTAGATTTTGAGGTGTTCGTTATATATTGGTTAAAAAAAAGTTGAGATTCACTTTTAACTAATATTTACTAGATACGTCAATGTGACTTTTATAGATATTTTATAAAGTGGTACAAATAACACTTCTCTATGCTGAAATTTTGATGGAACATGAGGGAAAAAGATACATAAACTGTTATTTGTCTAATGACCATTTCAATACTGATTCCGTAGAACAGAAAACATTGCAGATTGTGAAGTGTGAGATGAGGCTAAACCATGGATCTTTTGATGGGAACATCATATATCAAAGGTTTTGGGAAGGAAATAGTTTCTGCATAAGCAATGTTACATCAGTTCCTAAAACAGCAAGTTCGTCTCTGTGAAATTGATGATCACATAAACACGTTACAAAACCATTCCTAGCAGCAAGACCATGACATGGAGAGTTAAAACATTTACATTGGTCAAAATGATAATCTTATATTTATAGAAAGATAAAAATTGAAAAAGGAAAAACAAAATTTTTGTGCACAAAGTATACATGTCTATACTGTCTAAGATTTCGTTTGATTGATTCTTGTTATACATTCTTCAGCGACTCAACAACCTCTCTGATGTTAGGCCTCTTGAAAGGGTTGGGATTCACACACAAGCATGCCACATCAAGAACCTTGAGCATCTGCCCTTCAAATCCTTTCCCTCTCAAGATAGGATCAAAGACTTGATCATGCTTCCCTTCACTCCTCATCTGTTGGACATATCCGACCAACTCCCTTGACATCTTCGGCTTGCAAACATCGACAGGCCTTCTCCCGGTCAATAGCTCGAGCATCACAACGCCGAAGCTGTAGACATCTCCCCTCAGGGTAGCCACCCATGCCTGTCCATACTCAGGAGGGATGTACCCTAATGTTCCTACAAGTTCTGTTGTGACATGGGTATGATAAGGCAGGATCAGCCTCGCCAGGCCGAAATCGGCCACATGTGCCTCAAACTTGTCATCAAGGAGTATGTTGCTAGACTTAATATCGCGGTGGACAATGTGCGGCTCGCATACCTGGTGCAGGTATGCCAGGCCGCAGCTAGCCCCAGTGGCGATCCTCAACCGGGTAGGCCAATCGAGCTGATAGGCTCCATCGGCCTTCTCGTGTAGCCAGTAATCCAAGCTACCATTCTCCATGTAAGTGTACATGAGGAGCCGAAACCCCTCATGGACGCAATAGCCCTGCAGCGCCACAAGATTCTCATGCTGTGCCGTTGACAGGGCCTCCACCTCTGCCTTGAATTCCCTCTCCATTAGGCCTAAATCACCCGAGAGTTTCTTGATTGCCAAGGTAGTCCCATTCGGCAGAGTTGCCTTGTAGACCAAGCCAAAGCCTCCACACCCTATTATGTTCGCCTGGCTGAAATTCTCCGTGGCCTTCAGGATCTCAAATATGGTGAGGTCCTTGATTTCATTGGTTTTGTTTGGGAACAACACCACCATGCTGTCTTCCTTGTCAACCTCAGGGTGGACCCCGCTATTGGAGTAAGGAGTCATGTATCCCATCTCAACCTTGTCATGGTCTTCGCTGCCGCCGGGATTGATCCTCCTCTTGGAGAGTATCCAGAGTGTGAGCAACGTCATGATGGTAGCAGTGCTGAAACACACTGCAATGATGATTCCAATGATTGCCCTTTTGTTTGTGTTGTGCCTGCTGGCCTCAGTAGTGTTAGTATTCGGCCGAGTAGGGCACGATCGTTGGATGACTTCGCCGCACAATTGAGGATTCCCTTCAAAGCTGGAGAAGGAAAAAGTATCAAATTGGCCGCCGGTCGGTATCTGCCCCTCAAGATAGTTGTATGCTACGCTGAAGAAAGACAGGAAGTGCAGCCTCTTGAGGGAATCGGGGATCTCGCCGGATAGCTGGTTTTGTGATAGGTCTAGCTTCTCCAAGTTAGTCAGGCTTGAGATCTCAACCGGTATGCTGCCGGAGAAGTTGTTGTTCTTCAAATCCAGCTGATGCAGCACCTTCAACTGGCCAATCTCCACGGGGATTTCGCCGCTGATTCGATTGTTGCCCAGATAGATCGCCGGCGGAAGGTTCGAGATCAGATTGTATTGCAGCTGGGAGACATTGTTGGCATTAGCAAACACGGGTAACTCCAGATAAGTCCTCTCAACCTTATCGTTTGCTTCTTGTGATGTCAGTGCTGGAAGACTCGTGAGCTCAATAGGGAAAATTCCCGTGAGCTTGTTATAGGACAAGTCTATGTAGAAAAGCTGATCAAGTTTTCCTAACAGAGGTGGAATCGAGCCACTAACTTGATTATAGGACAAATCCAAGACCTCGAGCTTTGTCAGATTCACCAGCCAGCTTGGAATTTGGCCCGTGAAGTTGCAGCCTCCTAATCCTAGAACCTGGAGTTGCTGGAATCCATTAGTTTCTGCTATGTTAACATCGTCTGGTATCACTTCATTGAAGAAATTTGCTGACAGCATGAGGGTGCTGATCCTCTTCAGCCCCGTGAGTATCCGGAGAGCCCCGGTCACATTCCTCAGCTTGTTGGTTGAGATTGAAAGGAAAGACAGCGATTGAAGGCCGAGAATCTCCGGCGAGATCTCTCCCTCGAGCTGATTAGATGCAAGCCTTATAGCTGCAAGTGACTTGCATGAATACAGGGTTCTCGGCAGAACACCGGTGAAGTTGTTGTTTCCAAGGTCAAGTGTTGTGAGCCTCATGAACCCCGAGAAGTCGAACTCCGAGAGGTTGCCTTCCAATAAATTGACCCTCAAATTCAGCACAACGAGGTTTGCACAGTTCATCAGAGTCTGCGGCAGGGTGCCGATCAAGCTGTTGACATGGAGGAGCAGTCTCTCCAATTTAGTGAGCTTTCCAATCTCTCTTGGAATGTTTCCCGTGAGATGGTTTGAGTATAGCTCCAAAACTGTGAGGTTCTCGAGGCCAACGATTCCATCGCCAATAGAACCAGTGAGTTTGTTCGATGGCAATGAGATTTCAGTGATTGAAGCGGCATCAGAAACATCACTAGGTATGTCACCAGTTAGGACATTGAATCCTGCTCTGAATTTCTCGAGCTTGGAGCATCTCCCTAGTCCGGGCTCAATCCCACCAGTGAAATCATTGTAGGAATAGTCCAAGACTCTAAGAGAGGATGATGAGCCGTTGCAAAAGGGAGAAGTGAAGATTGAACCTGTGAAGCTGTTGTTGCTAGCATTGAAAGACACCAGACTCATTCCTCTTGCAAGGTGCTGAATCAGTGAGGGTGGAAGTGTTCCATTGAACATGTTACTAGACAAATCCAGCTCCTGAATCTTAACACTGCTGCTGTTGCTGCTGCCACTGTTGTTGTTGTTGTTGTTTTCAACAGCAAAAGGCGGCAATTCACCAGAAATTCTGTTGTAGCTCAAATCGAGGACTAGAAGGTGATCAAGGAGTGATAAGAAGTTTTCATTGAGGCTACCATATAACTGATTATGTGAGAGATTAAGGTGAGAAAGAGAAGTGAGGCTTGTGATTATGGATAGTGGGATTTGGCCTTTGAGGCCTCTTGATGGTAGCAAAAGGTGGGTGACTTTGAGATCCAAATCACATGCTATGCCTTCCCAGTTGCAGCAATCATTAGAAGAAGAAGAAGAGGTAGAATTGGACCAATTGAGAGGAGGGTGAGGGAAAGTGGTTGAGATGTTACCCTTGAAGGCCAAGAGGGTGTTTTTGTCATTTACGTCACAAGATGAGACTTGAGCTATGAAAAAGAACAAGGAGACAAGGATATAAGGTAGTGCTATGGCAGACACCATGTAAGAACTTTGAATGGAATATACAAAGTAAGAAGAAGAGGTTGTTGTTGTTGTTGTTGTTGATCTTGGATTGTTTCTGAGACTTGAACTTCTTCCTCGTGTCATCACAACAACAGAACACACCAAGGTGAAGAATATGATGTAGTTTTTGTGATGATCCTTGTTGTTGCTGTTGTTCTTCTTCTTCGTCTTCTTGTTCTTGTTGTTGATGAATTGAAAGGCGTGATGATAGATGAAGATTAAGGGGAGGATGAAGGAAGGGAAATAAGGGGGACATAACGGTGTGATGAGCCAATGTGGTGAGAGATTTTTGGGGTGGCATGGAAATGAGCATGACCATCCATTGACCCTGCATAAACAAATCACAAAAATTGAATGGAAGGGTAAGAGAGAGAGTTTGTGGGGGGTGACATTTAAATTGATATCTAACTATGCATAATTATGTATTGTCATAGGAGTGGATGGTTCCCAATCATATAATAAAGAAAGGGGCGTTTACTTTAGGGGCGGCCAGTAGTGGAAGAGTGGAATTTGTCTAAGGCGATCATCTATGTCATGATTGACAAGTATGTGTGTTTCTGTGTGGTGCTCACAACTATCTATATATATATATATATATATATATATATATATATGTTATTTGATATCTTAGAAAGAACCCACTGATGCCGTAAAAGTTGAGATTTATTTTCAATTAATATTTAAATGATATCTTAGTGTTTTTCTTTAAAAATATCGCATAAAGTGATACGAAAAACATTTTTTCTTTCAAATTATAGAGTAATTAATTAATAAAGGGGAGGTGTTATTGGTGTCTGGCGTTCCGAAAGGTGTCTGCCACAACAACCAAAAAAACACTGAAGCAGCTGCTTCCAATATATATAATTTATGGTGGAAGGGCGATGTTCTGTTTGAAGATCTCAAGATACATTTTATTCTCTTTCCAAAATGGGTCTTGCACTTACCCTTGAAGTTTTGTTTCCTTTTTCCAACATATAATAGTATGATTGAATTTGCTTTGGATCCCCTGTAATGCTTTTAGTGTGCTTAGATTTCTGCTGAGAAAAGGCTAAATCGATTTTTGTCAATTTTAAAAGTGAAAAATTTATCACTTTTAACTATTCAAAATCAATTCTAACTCTTCTTCGTTACAAAACAAATATATATTTTATCTGACGAATAACACGCCTTCAAATCATTTAGTAGAACATATATCACTAAAAAAAATTGGCAATTGACCACAATTATAACCGTGGTTAATTTTCTAAAAATCGTAGCCCACATGGTAGTGCAACCCTTCGTTTCTCGCTTTAGAAAAAAAATAATTAGAGGATTCAAATATTGTATACGCTATGCTATAGTATAAGCTTCAAAAAGGGCACAAATGAAGTTTTAATTCTTCTTGACACATAATTATGATGAATTATATATTGCTATAATTTTTAATGTGATGTTCATGGTTCATACAAAAGGATAAAATAATCAATGTTCAGTTAGTTTAAATAATTTTACTTTTAACTTTATGTTTAGCTATTTATCTTTTTGTGATATTTAGTTAAGGTTAAGCTTCAGGTTTTGAGGTATTTGTTATTTTGGAAGAGTTTCTTGTTAGGTTTTCTCTTTTTCTCTAAAATAATTATATGAGAGTCCTCCATGAGAGGTTGTAATTTCTTTTGTTAGGTTTTCGTCGAATAAAAAATATATAACTAGAAAGATTTTAAGCTTTTTTTTTCTTTCTATTAATTAGACCGAGTCATAATCTGTGATTTATAAATAAAACAAAACACAAGCTAAAAACTGTGGTACACTTCTCATGACAAACAAGACTTGGATGTTTTGTACAGTTTTATTTTTAAGCCTTTTATGTCAATTTGATAGCTGTGTATTAATTGTGTTAACCGTGTGGAGATAGTAGTACATGATGTGTTGTTTTCTTTTCTAACCATTTCCCGGAAATTAAACTTGTGGGGGTGTTAATCTATGATCAAGCTGACCANTATATATATATATATATATATAAATAGGTGGCAAATTGTATCTGGTCATGGTTTTCAATTATAGGAATACATTGACAGTCAAACCAAACTATTCAACTATCTGAATGCATCGACCTTGATTTTGTTCTTGTAAGTCATAACTAACAGATAGAGAAAGCAAAGTGTTGAACCTTATTTTCAAAGATTTGAAAACAATTTTTTAAAAGTAAGTTGAGGTAAAATGAGAACTTAAATTGTTGAGGGCCAGTAGCTCAAATGACATATAGATTAAAATTCTCTACTTTTTAAAATGAAAAGTAAATGATAATGTTCAAGATCTCACAATTCATTACATATGATGTTTACTTGATTCTATGCTAATGGAATAAATTAAAAAAGTTATGTTAAATTTTTATTAAATGACATATAATTTGTTTGACTCAAAAATATATCTATATTCGCGAATTTTTTTTGACAAATTAGTTATGATTTAAATAAATTTATTCGTTCAACTACATTAAAATGTGGATTACTATTAATTAATTTTTTTTGGTATATGGATGGCAATAAGTTGAACCAATGACCTGATAGAAATAAAAAATGACCTTGATCATGTATATTATTTAAGTCTCTCACCATTAATAAGATTAATTAGTTTAAGAGTGCATATAAGTTATATTGTCACGTTAGTATAATTGGTTGACTTTTTTTCTTACTCTCTTAAAAGTCATGCATATCAAAAAATTTAATTGAATAATGGTATAAAAAACTTGATAGTGAATAAAAAATTAAACTCTTAGTTTAAGGAGGAAAAAAAAGACTAATTATTTTTACATCCAAAGAATGTAGATACACCAAGATATTATAAGGATAAAAAAACACTACACAATAACATTGACTTTCAAATTTATAATGCAAATTGCATTTTTTTAAATGTAATTGTCTAGATTTAATTAATAGAGCCAACTTTACAAAGAAAAGAATACAGACTAATTTAATTATGATGTACCGACATATTGATTGTAGTGTTTTACTTGTAAGATGTATGAAAATATTAAATTAATCAATAGGACATAGTGCTCCAATTGCTAAAAGATGAAAGGAACCTGGCAAAGTAAAGTACAATAGATCAATTTTTTAAGGTTATCTTGTTCTAGCTTTAAAAATGGTTACGTGCATAAGATGTCAAAAAATATATATAAAAAAAAATCAGAAATGTTATGCATAAACTAAAAAGTTTATCACTTCTTTTACACCGCATTTTTTCTAACACACACTTCTTCTCCTATTTTTCTTTTTTCTTATTTTTTATTTTTTTTCTCTTCTTCACCAATTTTTTTTCATTTTTTCTCTTTTGCATGACGTTATAAATTTCTAAATTTTCATTTTTGTTTCTATCATATTTGTTGTTTCTGATTTTTCAAAAGTTTGTGCATGCGTGTGAGAAAGTTTGTGCATATTTGTTCAAAAGTTTGTGTTTGTAAATACCAAAGTTATATTCTTTGTCTTTATTTTTGTTTTTGTTTCTGTCATATTTTTTGTTTTTGGTTGTCCACAAGTTTGTGCATATATGTAGAAAATTTTGTGTATTATTGTTCAAAAGTTTGTGCATGTGAGCACTAGAGTTTTATTCTTCATTTTCGTTTTTGTTTTTGTCTTATTCTTTGTTTCTAGTTGTTCAAAAGTTTGTGCATATGTAGAAAGATTTGTGCATGCTTATTGAAAAGTTTGTGCACTTGTTTTAAAATGTTTGTGCATAGTTAAAAGTGAGTTCGAGTGTGTTCAAAGTGAGTGGAGAGCAAGAGACAGAGTGTGCGATAGTTACATTTCACTATTTAATGTGCCGTAGATCTGACTTGATTGAGCTCCGTATTTAAAAATATTTGTGCATATATATACAAAAATTTATGTAATCAATAGCACTATATATATTATACGTATGTCATATACAATGACAATGGTGACAACATTTTGGGTATACCCTCATAAGCATTCACAAGCATGGTTAGAAAAAATGGAACAAAATAATCCATATGTTGTGTATATGGTATAGATTCGGTGTTAGTATCTTTTAGTTTAAAACTTTCGTTTTATTAATTATTATTTATTTTTTATGTTTGCAATGTTGAGTGATTTTATTCCAATAGACCAACCAAACAATGTTAGTTTGCTTTTCCTTTAAGAGAAAAGCACAAACCTATTGCTTAACATTCTTTTTAGATTTCTTCATGAAACAAGTATAAGTGTTTTTTTACAATAAAGCTACCATTACCTCATTGGAATATCCAACGCATATTATGCATGTTGTTAAATTATTTAATCAAGATGATAAAATGCATAAAGTTTGAAACGGTTTATAATATTCAAAATCATATATGTTGACTTTTTACCAACACATTTTATATGTCACTAGAGATAGCTACTTGTCAAATATTAAAATGAGGCTAGTTGTTAATGTCCAAAACCAAAATTCGTGTAGGAATTAAGTTATTAGAATAACTCATCTTCAGAAGGCCAAAAAAGGTTAGAATTCCTTTTCATCTATATTAAACAAAAACCATTTGAAGTATTTTAGTATTGGTCATCAATTGTCAAATTTGTGCATGTTGTTTTGATTACCAAAATTCTGTCATTCTGTGATTGGCGAATGTTCAAGCACGTAACCACACATATTTAATTGAATTATGTTTATTGAATAAAATGAAATAATATAATTTTTTATTGTCTTTAATCATCAGTATCAATCCGATTAATATTTGATCCTAATTACGTTCCTGGCTATTACGAAAGTCTGTTAGACCTGTTTGCTCACAAATGTTCATTTGTGTTTACTAAAAAAATAAACTTATCCACTAGACTAGCATTACTTTTTGTAACATTTTATGCAATCATATTTATTAATATTATTTTATCATTTAATTTTTTTAAAAGAAACCATAATCTAAAGAGTCCTTAGGACTTTCCCACACTCACACTCTCATCTCATCTGAATAATGTGAGAAAGTTTTGCAGGCATTTTTCTTTTTATTTTTTGTTGGTCAAATACCATATATTTTGTTTATGATCTTACTATCACATACTAAGTAAGAGAATTGGCGATATACATAACAAAATTGAGCAATCTTTTTTGGGATATGGACTTTGGTTTCTTAATGATAAAATCAATGGATGAAAATTTGATTTTTCTCTCATATAAAGGATATTCACGTTGTTTAGACTTGTCTTTTGATATGTTTCTTCATGGGCATACCCTAGCAGTTTGCAACATTAGAGTTTCAATTCTTTATTGAAAATGTCTTTTTGATTCATATTGAATTTATACACTCTTACTTATTATATAGTAAATGTTATATATTCAGTTAAACTCTCTCTCTTCTCTTAAGAAATACCTTTATATAAATAATACTTTGTTATGATTATTTTTAAAAAATAAAAAATTACACATTATATTTTAATATTTATTTTTTATTTTTCTATGATAAAAAATACACAGACAGGTCTATCACTGATATATNTATATATATATATATATATTAATTTTTTTACTTTAGAATATTATTATATTAAGAAATTAAGTTATTAAAAAAATAATACTTTGTTATGATTATTTTTAAAAAATAAAAAATTACACATTTTATTTTAATATTTATTTTTTATTTTTCTATGATAAAAAATACATAGACATGTTTATCACTGATATATGACATTTTACCAACAAAAAACAAAAAGGAAAATGCAGCAAAACTCTCTCACATTATTCAGACGAGATGAGAGTATGAGTGCGGAAAAGTTCTAAGGACTCTTTAGATTAGGGCTCCTATAAAAACAAAAATTAAATAATAAAATTATATTAATAATATGATTGCATAAAATGTTGTAAAAAATAATGTCAGTCTAAAATATTGGCCTATAACATTTAACAGGTCTGGCCTGTTCCCACCTCTACTTATCATCATAACTAATCATGTATTAATGAAATAATATAACTTATTTACTCATTCAACAATTTTTTTTAATAGGCAATGTCTCACATTCACCGGATAAATTAAAGAGAATGACACGCAAAGTGACTTATTATAGAACATTTACATTTAACAACACTTTTAAAATATGATTAACACATTTAAAAAGTGTGGGTGAAGCTATTCTCAATTTTGCCCTCATCCTCTCACACTCTCTTCCTTTACCATCTCACCACAAAGACAACCATTACTATCTCCCCACTTTTGCAAAATGCTCAAGGCAATCTGTAAAAATTACAAATCTTTTTCCAATGCATATCGAAAAGATGATGGAACATAGCTTTTTTACAATAAGTTAATAGCTTGAAATCTCAAAAAATAGGGCTTTAATTTCTAATAAGGTGAACGTTGAGATAAATTCCCAAAATCAAATTCTAATACCTTTTGAGTTAAAACTGTCTCAGTAACATTTAACAAAAGTATAAAACAGTCCTAAAAGTTCACGATTGACATAATGCAAGAAAGCACTAAACAATCATGATTAAAAAATAAAATAAAACCGACTAAATTTCAAAGCTCATTCTCTCGGCGGCGCCGCCGCCACCTATCTCGGCCATGCATGGAGCCCCAGAGCTCATCGGATCTCGACCCGAACTATGACTGCCTAGCCATGAGGTGTTGCTAAAAGAGACGTTTAGAGTGACAATGGCGCCCAAGCAACAAGCACAAACGCGGCGCCATCTGGATTTGTAACGACGACGCAAGTACAGGGTGACATCAAGCACGAAGGCAGAACCCCCTCTGGATCTGCGATTTTTTCGTCTCCAACACTACGAGTCGACCAAGCTTGTTAAGCTTGACGAAGTGGAAGGGTTTACATAAGAGAATGGATGCGAATGAACATGACAAATTGACAGCGGCGGTGGTAATGAGTGGTTGAGCTGAAGGAAGAGAGGTAAAGAAGGGGTGGGGTGAAAAGGTTAGAGTTGCCAGGAGAGGGGAGGAAGAAAAGAATGATGGAAGTTCAATTACAATAATGTCCTTGAAGACCATTGTAGACCATTTTTTCACCTAGCGCACCATTCACCTAAACTTATCTAGTGCATACTAAAAGTCGCTTTTTGTATAAGAATAAAACTTTTTATTCATAGAAAAGTCTAGAGACATTTACAAGTAAAAGAAAATACATTAGATCTAAAATTAACAAGAGACAAAAACACTTTGTGTTTTGAACTAACTCACTCTGTAGTTTTACCCCTTGCCTGAAGACTATTAATATCCAAACATCTTTCACATAGGATATCATGCGAAAAATGCTGCAGTTTAAACAATGTATTACATCTCTTTTTATTATAAATCTGAACATATTTCTCATATGCATGGTTGTAAAACTCGCGAGTTTAAGTAAACTCGTGGAGCCTCCGTAAACTCGGATCGTAAACTCAGATCGTAAACTCGTACAAGTTTACCTATCATTAAAAAAATATTTTAAAGAATTATTATGCTACAAAAATATATTTAATAAAACTTGAAATTCATAAATACATTTACCTCCATAACAAAGTACAAATAAAGATGAAATATATGAGTTCTAAGTTCAATTCATACATAATACATATAATATAATACATAGTATTGACTACTGAACATCACAAGAAGCGAGTTTGTGACGATGATGTCTTCAATTTAGAACACTAAAGCACAAATAGCAATGCAGAGGTCACGCACCCTGGTGGGAAAGATCCCTGAGCAAATGATGAAATTCATACGATGGATTAGCGACGGAGCACAAGCAATGATGGAGCACGATGGAGGAGCACAACGGAGCACAATTGAAGACGCAACTGTAAATGATAACTCTAAAATACTTAAATGACCTAAATCTAAAAACTCATAGATATGCAAAATAATATCAAACTCGTTTTATCCCTATAAATAAAACCTGCATGTGTGGTAAACTCGTAAAATCGGCAGTAAACTCGCGATTTTATGCGAGTTTACCCGAGTTTACTTGATTTTACCCAGAAATGAGTTTATATGCGAGTTAGCTCGATTTTACTACCTAAACTCGTAAACTCGTACGATTTTACGAGTTAACAAGCGATTTTGATAACTATGCTCATATGTAATACTCTACAAAAGAAACAAGGAAACCAAAACACCTACAAGGGAGACTAACGTAATCAATAAGGATATAGCAAAAAGAAAAAGAAAAGTTATTCCAAGAAATAAGAAATCTAGGCAACTAAGTTCTAAATCTAATTGATATGAGTTTTTTATCTAATAGATTTTTTTTAACTCAGTCAAAGTGTAATATATCAATTTTACAAATAAATTTAGATATTTAACATTTTTTCTATTTAATTTTCCTAGGAGGTACGCATGCAACCATATAAAGATTGTGCATATATTAGATTCTGCAAAATACTTAATTATAAGTTAAGCATTATGTGTACCTGTAAAGTTTGTGCATGAGAATGTATAAAGTTTGTGTACACATGTTTGTAATGTATGTAAAATATCTATGCTAAACTTATAATGTTTGTTCATGTTTCCGAGTAAAGTTTGTGCACTAAAATGAATAAAGTTTGTGCATTGCTAGATAAGATGTTTGAGTAAAATCACTATGTTAAGCTTGTAATGTTTGTACAATATCGTGTATAATGTTTGTGCACCTAATTAATTATATTTGAATAGATCGTGATCTAACATACACTCCACAAACAATGAATCAAACAACTCAAAAATTTACCACATTCTCTGACATTTAAACAATCACCAAGAATGGATCCACGTCAAGTTCTCACACTGCTAATGCTCTCTACACAAACTCGCTCACGATTCTAGTGGTTATGGTGGTGAGATATGGTGGAATCGAGATTGTGGTGTGGTGGTTATGGGCGGCGTAATGACGAGCTCTGAAATCAGGGTTTGAAAATTCGTTTGAGATAGCGTGGAATTGCGTAACAAAATCGCATGAGAGTGCTTGATATTCTAAATAAGGAAAGTCTACTGTAGACCATATAACTATCATTAATTGCATATAATTCGGTGGTGTATATACGGGTGTATGGGTTTAGGGCGTACCCAAAGCATTTTCGATAAAAGATTTAGTTCTATTGATCATATATAGGTCTACAAAGTACAAACCCGTCTAATATCTACCAATGGATAGTTTATCTTTTTTGGTATTAATATATGCCATTTTCCCATTCATTCTTAAACTATTTAATATTTTGGTTTGACTATTTTTTGTTGGTCAGATTAATATTCATTACTAATATAAAGTTTTACATTGTCGTATCTATACTTTTACAGCAAAGTAATCTGCTTACCATAAAACAAAACAATGCACTACCTACAACAAAATTGGTACAACAAAAGCTGGTTAAACCATATAGCTAAACCAACCTTAAATAATAAATGTTAGCTACACCTAAAATTATAATCATAATACATAACACTTTAACAAAACAAAAAAAAAAAATTGTGAATCACATTTTAGATGAACATACAAGCGAGCGAGGTGCGAGGAGATCAAATCTTTGATTTTAGCTTTGAACTTTGAGGTCACTTTTAAGGTAGCATTATTTAATTTATGTCATAGGATATTAGAGACGGAGTCATTGGAGACAGAAATATGTTTAGGAAAAGAGACATAGATAAAGAAACTCAAAATTATCTTTGTCTCAAAACAACTTTTAAGCTTATGTACATCTAAATAGAAGGGACGTATATAAGATTGTGTTTGGTATTAAGGACATAACAGAATGACAGAGACAAGGAAATAGAAAATTTTCGTATTTTTTGTATTTCGCTGAAGTTAGGATTGAGGGGATATAAAATTGGAGCTTGGTGGGACAATAATTTTCTTTGTTTTAGTTTCCTTATCCTATTTTTGATACCAAATACAACCTAAGAGACATATCACAAGGATAATTTTTAAATTAATTTATGTACCTAGAAGGAGGAGGGACGCAAGAGACACGTCCCGATGACTGTCTTTGTTATTCTCGTTTTAAGATAGATATACCACATGCTACATAAATGACAATCTTATCGAAAGGAGCCAATGATTTTTTTTTGTTTTTGTTTTTTATTCAAATGTTGTTGTTTTTTGGACTCATGTAAACAGACTCATATATAAACTTGGGGTCAAAGCCATTAGGCCCAATAAGGTAAATTACACTTGGGCCAACCCTATTGTTGTGAGCCCAAAACGCACACTCACTACTCCGAAAGAAAAAAAAAGACTAATGAATGAAGTGAGAAACCACATCAAAACACGGAAACGCAAAACCCAAAACGCAAGGTCTCCTTTGTGTTCTTCCGATTGAATTCGAAGAAATTTTCGATCTTTTTTGGGTGGATATTGGTTGTTTTGTGTTGCTTGTGTTTGAGCTGAAAAGGGGTGTGAAAAAATAAAAAAACGATGTCGCATCGATTGGTGAAGAAGGTTCTGAACGAGAAACACCTTCCCTTGCATGAAGAAGAGGATCACCTCAACGCCGAAGAAGAAGAAGAAGAAGATGATGACTCTGCAGCTAATCGTTCTTCCATTAACCCTTTCGACCTTCTCAACGACCAAGACTCTGACCCCGAAGACCAGGTTTTTCTCTCTATTTGATTCTGCAAAAAATTTAAAAATAAAAATTGTTCCTTTTTGGATTGGATTGGAGCTCTTTGAATTCATGCAATGTTAACCCCTTTTCTCTTCCTTTGAGAATTGTGGGTTTTGGTTGGATTAGGGAGATACTGAGTTATTAACTAGCTCTAAATATTTTAGCTTGGCCTTTTGTATTTTGGAATTTAGTTAGAAATAACACATTATAGTGATTAGAGAAGTTGAATTCAAGTTCACTTTTTTTTTTCTTTCTTTTCGAAAAACCCCATTTTTTCTTATACCTTTTGTTTTTTCTAATCAAATGTCATTTTCATTTTGCATTAGAGAATGATTCAGTGTAAATGCAATATTGATTTTGCTAGAAGATGTGATACTAAACTGAGAAAAAGGGTGGTTAGCTTAGAGTTGATAGTTGGATTCATCCTTATGCAAAAGATGGAAGGGACCGGGGAGAATGTTCATTGCACATGTTGACTGCTAAGTTCTAACCTTTAACTCTAAATGGATAATTTGGCTGTTTTGAGTGCAGGGAGATGACTTGACGTCTACCAATGAAACCTTGGCAAGATATGATAACAAAGAGGAGTCGTCTTCAAAGAAAGGTAATGCCGCTTCGACGTCCAATCTGAAATCAAAGAAAAAGAAAAAGAAGAAAAACAAGGATAATTCAGTTGCCAATAAGGCTGGAGGTGATAAAGAATTGGATTCGATCCTTGAGGATTTGTCCCTGGATATCAACTCCTCGAGCGAGCAACATGCCTCTACGAAAGGAAGAGCTGCGAATGCCAAAGACCTGAATAAGTCTGTTAAACAGAACGCAATCTCTATACTACAGGTGGATCCTAAATACTTGAATGCCGAAAACGAGCTGAAGAGAATATTTGGATCTAAGGTTGTGAAATCGTTTGAGAGTAGTAGTAGTAGTAGTCAAGCTAGCAGCAGTTCTAGGCCGATACGAGGGGTGAGGCGTGGACACTATAATCTTCGAAAGACTGTTCTTGTCACTCCAGCAAGCCATTGGCCCAAGTGGGATGGTTCTTTGTCCATGGAATTTCTGGAAACAAAGAACGGATATAACTACTTTAGGTAAGGGTCCTTCTTATTTAGTTGATTGAAAATACCTACCGATTTGTTTTCTATCTACACCACTCAGCCTGTATATGTGTGACTGTTTGTCTGTAAATATTGAAGATGAATGACTTAGTTGTGGTATCCTATATTCAAAATTGTTATGTATGTAACTAGTGATTCTTAACACGTCCCATAAAAATTGGCTCATGAAAAAGAGGCAATACAAGTTAGCTTTATTCAACAAGGTTATTGAGAATCATGTATCATACTAATAATAATCTCGTCTTTTTGTAACCCCTTTAACTACGGTTCATTTCCTCCCTTATTTTGGGTTTTTTTATGATGTAGATATGCACAGTCGTCATCCTACTCCCAAGCTCAGAGCGCGTTTGAAGCTGCCAAAGCAATTAATGACCTAAATGCCCTAGCTAGCGTATTGTTATACCATCCTTATCATCTAGATTCGCTTCTAACAATGGCAGAGTATTTCAAGGTTGTGGGTGAACAACAGATGTCTGCAGATGCTATTGCCAAGTGTCTATATGCCCTTGAATGTGCATGGATTCCCATGTTCACTCCACTGCTGGGTAATTGCCAATTGAAGTTCAGCCACGATACAAACAAGCCTATGTTCACAGCTCTTTTCACTCACATGAAAAATTTGGACAGGCGTGGTTGCCATAGATCTGCTTTAGAGGTCTGCAAACTGTTGCTTTCTCTGGATTCCGATGATCCCTTGGGGGCTATTTTCTGTATTGACTACTTTGCTTTAAGGGCCGAGGAGTATGCATGGCTGGAGAAGTTTTCTGAAGATTATAAAAGTGACAACTCCATTTGGTTGTTTCCGAATTTCTCTTATTCCCTTGCCGTTTGTCGGTTTTACCTTGAGCGTGAGGCCTCCAAAGATGCTAGTGTAGATTCTGAAAAGGCTTCTTCATCTGATCTTATGAAGCAAGCATTGATGCTCCATCCTTCAGTCATAAAGAAACTTGTGGCCAAAGTACCATTGAAAGATCGCATTTGGACAGAGATTCTCAAGCATGCCTTTTTCCGATCAGATCAAACCGGGAATCAATCTCAAGATCACTTGATTAATATATATGTTGAGAGAAATTATCTTATATGGAGGCTTCCTAATCTGCAAAAACTTTTAAGTGATGCTGCACAACAAGTGGCTAAAACACTAGAAAATAATAAAGGTGAAGTTAAGGATTGGGCTTGTGTCAGAAAAGAATCATTTTCATCTGAGAAAAATGAGTAAGTGATTCTTTCTTTCCATTTTATCTAAAACTTCCCTTGTTTACTCTTATGGCAGCTTTTGCTTTAGTGAATCTTTATCTGAATTGAAAAAACATCAAATATTTAAGTATGCGGTTTCAGATCATTATCTTGTTTTGGTATACATGCGGATTTATTGCCTTCGAAACTTGGTATGTATTGTTTCTATTTGGAACGAGTATGGAGTGGTTGACCAATTTCAATCGTGCATAGGAGCTTGCAACCTAAAAGCATTGAGAAGGCATATCTAAGTTAACATATTGCTATATCCAAGCTACATTTTTATTCCCATTTGAGCAATAAGAGAACCTTGTAAGATGTACTTGACTTGGACTTTAGGGAATGTGCGAGGGTTGGAGTGTTGGGTGCAGAATATTCATGTAGGTTGGCAAAAATAATGTTTTCTTTTTCTTCTGATGAGCCTCAATTTACGAATAATTGTGAGGCTGCACAAAATCAATTTGTTTGAAGCTTTTTCATCTTTTATCATTCGTCATTAGGAAAATACAAAGAATTATAAGGAAAAGAGAGTAGCATGTTGATTCACATTCAATCGACGATACAGTTTAGCAACTATGTGTCAGATGTATGATATGCTAGCATTGTTTTTAACATTTTACATCTTTTGATCAATAAGTAAATAAGTTCAAATATTTTTATTTGTTTTAGGTATGCACATCTGTTGGTATCTGATTTTTCCGACTCGGTGGCATCCATTCCACCAGAAAATCTGCAACACTTCATGGGAGTTCCGAGGATGGGGGAGGGTATGCAGGATGAGAACCAGTTTGCTAATATGCCAGTCAACGGCTATGTGCCGCCGCGCGGCGTTGCAAACAGGAATGCGCTGGCCGTCTTGTTTGAGTCGATGCTACCTTGGGTTACTTATGAGGATGGTGGACCTGATGGCGGTGATAATCAACATGATGGTCAAGGCCAAGACAATGAATGATTGTAGATTGAACTCAGCCATTCTGCTATAGAAGCTTGTTTTGGGGGAAGTGGAAGGGGAGAGTGCTGAGCTCTGATGAGATTATCTTTCTTTGTATAGAGGGACACTTTAGGGAGCTTGATGCCTTCTGCTATTATGCCTTTAAAATGCCATATTTTTGTTGTGTCTAATTTTAGAGATATTGGTATAAAATGTTATACCTTTTTTTTTATTATCATTAATGAATGTTTTGATATGCTTATAATGTAGACTTTTTTGTTGTTATTATGGAATCGTCTTATCATATTATTTGAAGAGTTTAGCTTTGATAATAACTACTTGAGAGGCGACATTAAGGATGATAGTGTGAAAATCACCTTAACTGATCAAAATTAAACACTCTTCTTTATCTCATCATGTATTATGAAGAAAATTTTTGTAGTATCAAAATGGTAATGATATATGCAGCTAGATTTTGTCTTCAAGAATCAAGAAAATACTACCATTTCAAAGGAACTTGCTCATATTGAGAGACAGGTGGAAGCAAGTAACTACAGGGGTTAAGCCCTTAATCCTCCTTGGCTAGCTGAACTTCCTAAGATGTGTATAAGCTGCATTTGTACCCCCAAACAATTTTTTTTTCCTCTTCTTTTTTTGAAGTTTTTCGCTTGACAGTTTCAAAATTAATACCTTAATTTAAATGGAACTATGTCTGCATGGCGCATGGTTGTGATTGCAATAGTTGCTAATATAAATATTACTCGAGTAAACAGGATAAGAAGCTATTAATTAAGATCTTATAAACAAACATTTGTTGCACAATATTGTAGACTCTATCATCATGCATGCCTATATTTATATCTCAACGGCAAACTTTTTACAAGCAAAATGCATAAAAGCTATTAGTCCTTACATCTTTATTAGTCCCTCCAGCTCAGGCGTGGCATTGTGACATTCTTTTCTTTTCCATCTTTCTGCATAGAATGAGGGGATTGGGACAGGTTAGCCTCCAAAGATATAAGAAGCATGAAGGGGAAGTAGGGGACCATGTTTGGAACTAACTTTGCTTGATGAAAGTTTGGCATGTGAATGGATTCTGATGTTATCATGAAGGGCACCAATATAGGCTGCATATCATCATTACATGACTGCTCAGCATTGATGTATAGAATCACTTAATTTATGGAGTTTTTGGATTCACTTATTTTTCTTGCACTTAAAGTTTGTAACCTTTTATAAGTTGATGTAGCTCAATTGTTCTTTGAATTAAATGAGAACTTGTAACATTAAAACTCATCTATGTTAAGAGGCCATGGCCTCATAGAATCACCAAATCATTATGTGGGGAACCACAAGCAGAAAGTGAATTGTGCTAACCTTTTTGCATTGGCAATGGTACCTATAATTGAGATACCATTTCCTATATATAAACCTATCAGCCTTATATTTAGCTACACTTACTCTATTAACTTTGTTTGATATGTATTTATTTAAAAAATTCTTTGCACTTTATATTTAAGTATACTAAAAAAAATAATGGTATACGTAAAAAATTATTGAGATTTGAGACCACTTTTTTGGTTTTTATTGTGAATACACTTAAATATTAGGAATTAAATTTTTATTCATTCTATTGAGACAATCCATTATCTCAAGGTAAATAAACACTTAGAAAAAATTATAGATAAAATTAATAGAAAAGATATAATAATTATTAATGGTTTGAATATATGTACAATATATGATAGAACATTATTATATTGTTTAATTCGTGTAATTTATTTCAACTAAGAGAATAAGACTTAGTTTTTGTTTTTTATTTATTCATTAGAAAATTAAAAGTAGAGCCATACTCTAAGAAAGGAAGTGCCATTAAAATCCGCATGCACAGCGTCAAGAAGAGCTCTAGGCATAATCTCAAAGATAGTCAGGTCCTCATTAATACCATATTCATCTTTGACTAATAAATCAATACAAGCATTAGCCTCACGAAGAACATGAGTAACACTGATAAGACTTAGTTCTAGTTGATATTGCATGGAATTTCTATTCATACAATAATCTGTCCATTTATTTACTCTTCTGGCTATTCTAACTTCATGATAAGTATACCTAAATATGACCTATTAAATTCACATATGAATGAAACAATTTTTCCACATAATTTGGGGTTTTATGCTTTAAGAGAGCTATAAAAATGTGGATACCACTGAGAACTGCAATACACACAAACTCTAGCACATGATTTGATCAAAGACAACAACAAACAACATGGCAATTAGTCGAAACCTGAAGAACGCTGTCATAGCATTCCTTGTTCCTCTTCCTTCCATCATCTTCTACCTCTCATTCCTCAAACACTATCATGACCCATCATCAATGCCCACCACCAATATTAATTCTGATGACGACCCATCAAATTTCCCACCAAAGTTTGAATCTTTCTGGCCAAATCTGTCTTCCTGGTGCCACCAACACCCTCTCCTATTAGCCAATGCACTCTTCTTCCTCAATGTGAATGCCCTCTTCTGGGTCATCAGCCTATTCCAGCGTAGTCACTGGGTAAATGCACACACCTACAGAAATTCTCACTCAAATTTCAAATTTTGATTTCTGCGTTCTTTTAAAGTTGGCATTTTTAGCTTGTTTTAAGTGATTTGGTTTTGTTTGTTGATTGCAGATGATTGATCCATATTGGACAGTGATACCAGTAATGCTTGTTCACTACTATGCAACTCACCCTTTGGCTCAATATGATTGGTGGAGGTCAAAAGCTGTGATTTTGTTGACTTGGGTTTGGAGTGTTAGGCTCACTCACAACTACTTCAGGAGAGAAGGGTGGGAATGGGGTGCAAGGGAGGATTGGCGTTTCACTGACATGAGCAAGCAGTATGGGAAGCAATGGTGGTGGGTTTCATTCTTTGCTGTTTATGTCTCCCAGCAGGTAAGGACACTTTTTTTTTTTCCTTTTTGTTTATTGTTTTCATTCATGGGGTGTTGAAATGATGTTTAAAGAGTAAATCCTGATTTTAATCCTGAAATTTCTTTTTTTTGTACATATCCCTTAGACATCCAAATCGAATTGACACGTGGTGATCAGTGTGCAAATAAGTGTGGAATCCTGTGGATTTCAGTTATGTAAAAGTTGAACGCGATCTTAACTAATAATGAACATCTACGGTTACTGAATCGAGGCCTGGTGATCAGTGTGCAGATAAGTGTGGAATCCTGTGGATTTCTATATAAGAGTTGTACGTGATGGTAACTAATAATGAATGTATACAGTTATTGTCAGCAATATGTTGATTCAACAGTTAGATAATTGGAATCTACTCTTATTTGAGCATCGATCATATCACACATCGATTTGAGTGTCTAAATGACTATGTTCAAGTAATGTAATTATTATGTTCTTACTAATCAAATTAATCACTATTCTTTTAGTCAAATTGGTCACTAACAGTGTAGTATTTTCGTTAGGTAGTTGCAAGGAACTTAAAAGCAAATTTTCCAATTTAATATAGTCAGATACTATTATGACAGACAGTTATAATTTGAAGGTCTGAAGTGAGGGATTACTTTTACTCTATGGTTAAACGAACCCTCTTGAATCTGCTTGGTGAATTATCTATATGGTTTTATTGCTGTGTCATTGAAATGGATGCTTTTTGGTTTTTGTGTCTCACATTTGCAGGTGTTTTTGATTGGATTGTCCCTTCCATTATATGTTGTCCACTCTGTCAACAAGCCGTTGAGCATCTGGGATTTGGTAGCTGTTGTTGTCTGTTTATGCGGCATTGTCATAGCGTACTTCGCTGATACGCAGCTCCATGACTTTGTGAGTATAAACAACAAACTAAAAGGGCTCGGTAAACCTACGGTGCCTGTCCTTGACAGTGGTTTGTGGTATTACTCCCGGCATCCGAATTACTTCGGCGAGCAGCTCTGGTGGTGGGGACTAGTTGTGTTTGCATGGAGCCTAGGACATGGATGGACCTTTGTTGGTGCTTTGGTTAACACCTTGTGTTTGGCTTATGTGACTTTGCTCGTGGAGGAGCGTATGTTGAAGAAAGAAAGCCGGGCGGAAGCATTTAGGCTGTATCAGAAGGCGACTTCAGTGTGGGTGCCTTGGTTCAAGTCCTCTCCTTCTGGAGCAAAACATAAGAATGCTTGATGTTTTTTTCTTAGTAAAATCAAGATGGTTGGTTAGTTGATTGTAAAATCAGCATCTTGGTAATCTGCAATATTGTTCTTTGTTGTTCATTTAATGGAATCATGAGTTGTTTGTGTTCTAGACAAGTAGGTCGATGTGCTATTGTATACAGTTTCTATGTATCTGCTATATTTGGAGTCATAATATATCAAATGCAAGAATTTCGTAAAAGAAATAAGGCTTCTCCTTGAATACAATGATTATTCTTCATGAGTGCCCTGATGAATAGTGTAGGCGAAGCATTATATTTGAATGTTGATATATTTCGGTTAGTCCTTTTGGTAAGGCTTCTTTCTGTTCATGGCAAGGCTTGAAAGGCATAAAGATATATTTTATGGCAGAGCTTTAATAAATGTAAGAAGCTATTCTATTTGCAGATAAAGATTTCATATTGTGAACATGGTCATCAATTGTGATGTTGTAACATTCTTTCATTATGACCATCACTTCTCAATGATATTGTCAAAAGTCTTTTGAGTCTTATTTTTCTGGAACATGTGAGGGAAAATGCTTGCTCAAATCAGTAGATTCATGTTTTAGACCCAAACACCAAGAGAAAAAAACTTATCCTTCTATGTTTTGAGCTAACATGAGTTTTTGCACATTTCAAGAAGGCACAGGACATTGTTACATTTTATAATATTTTCAATCAAAGATTAACGGAAATCAGGTTTTGACAACGAAGTTGTGGTTAATTGAAGTGCTGGAATTATAATTTTGTTCTTTAACATGGTTAACATTTCCCAGTTGAAGGTAAAAGCATGCATGTAAGTATTTTTACATTTGTGTCATTTCATCATTTTTATTTTATGAATTTGTTCGCATGGTAACAAGCTCTTGTAGCTCAGTTGGTTAGAGCACCCGTTTAGTAAGCGGGAGGTCTTGAGTTCAACTCTCAACGAGAGCAGTTTTTTTTTTCTCCCTATTTTCTTGTTTGTTTTTTCATTTTATCAATATAAAACCTTATCAAATGCTCACAGAGAGCATGATTCATTGTCATGAATCAGAGATGCATGGTGTGGAGCACATTGGTTTTTGTTTGCATTTGTTCAAATTTTGGCCTTTGACATTTCATGTGTGCATTTTTCTCACCCAGCCATCAACGTGTTTATCTATGTGAGAAAACGTGTTATTATCCTACATTACTGGATAAAACGAGATACACAGTGTGGAATTTGAACCCGTCATAGGGTTCAACTCTTATTTTTTATTTTTGAAATAAAGACTTTTCACCTTTTGATTTTTGTTTTCAAGGACTCGTGTGAAGAAAATCTTACAAATAATCCAATTTGCTAGAATCTCCCAACACAACACGGGATTCAGCTCGGCATTCAACACGGTTCATGTATTGGGTGGTTGAGATTTTAGTTCATTATATATTATAAATTTGTTTGAATTTTTATTTAATGTTGCTCACTTGTCTAGTGGATCATGAAGCGTTAATTAGTATATTTTAAGTGTCACTTTAGTTAAATATATTAATATTAAAAAATTAAAAATGAGTGATTTAAAAAGTTCATTTATTAAAGTGTTCTTATTTTTATTTTGATTAAACTGTTTTATGAGAAAGATAAAGATAATATTAAAAATTTACTTTAAAACTAATAAATTATATGTATAATGATAAATATAATAATAAATTTAATCTTAAAAAGTGAAAATGACAGTTATTTTAGATTAAATAAATTAGTTAAAGTAATTAAAGAGGGTAAGATTTAGTTTTAATTATTTAGTTTTATAGAGTGAAAAAGATATACTATTAATCATGTTGGTTGGTAGTTGAAATATCATTTTATAAATAATTTAATATACAATCCTACATTATTCTTGAACCTCCATTAATTTTTTCACAATTGAAACATAGTATTAGCTTAGCATATCATCATCCCAAATTTAAATTTTGGGGGAAATTCCATCGATGATGGAGTACTTGTTGGTGAAGGTAGGTGAATGTCATCATTAGATGTATTAAATAAGATTAAACCAATTTGAGAGGAGAGGAGAGATGGATGATGCATATACCGCGAACTTTCAAGGTAGGTGAATATCACAAAGATGTATTAAATGAGATTAAACCAACTCCAAGTGACATAACGATTCTTCTTTTTTTGGTTTAGGGTTGATAAGAAAGGAGGATAGTATCATTAAAGCAAGATTTTTGTGACCACATGCATCTATTTCAGCACTAGATAATTTCGCAGAAAATAGTGTCTAGGTGTATTTATTGTCACACTGATCAATAAAATAAGAGTGGGGTGAGATACTATTAAAGATGAGACGAGTGACAACATCAAAGTGGATCAACAAGGAAGGGAATAGAAATATAATACAAAAGAACTCACCTATTTTTAACTCAAAAATGTGAAAATTTTATCATTGAACTATGATGTTATTTATTTAAAGACTAGCTTATTCCCCCCCCCCCCCTCTTTTTCTAAACATCCAAACTTAGTTTATGTGATGTACGTGAATCCTTTGGAAATTGGCACACAAATAAATAATTGCTTCTTTGTGTCAATCATTCATTATGTAGTCTCTGTCTATTACACATTCTTATCATTCAAACTGAGTTTCTTGTTCCTCGTTCACATACTATGTTGTCCTCTTCCTTCTAGAACAACAATGCAATCAACGCTGAGTCAATGATCATAAAAATAGAATAAAAAAAAAAAGCTAACTACTTTACTTTCCTTTCCAAATTGCTGAAAAAATCCTATCTTTTTGAACAAAAAATAAATAAATCTGATATTTTTTTTTGCTACTTGTATTTATATGTCAGCAATTCAGCATCCATAGTATTATATAGTCCCAACCCCACTTGGTGCTAGTGCTGGTGCTGTTTGTGGAAGCTGAAAAGTTCAGATTTTGATTGGTGTCGTCCACTGAAATCCCCAAAACAGTGATGATTTTGAGTGAAAGGAATGTTTTTGGCACCAAGAGGGAAAAGGGTCCTCTTGGTTTCATGGTTTTGACGGTTCTTATGGCCTCATTGTTCTGCTTGAGCCCTGTTTGTGCCTATGGGGCAGGACAAGGGCAACCTCAGCAACAGAACAGGAAGCTGAGGTTTGATGAAAATGGAGAGTTCAAGATATTGCAGGTTGCAGACATGCACTATGCTGATGGAAAGGCCACACTTTGCTTGGATGTGCTCCCTTCACAGAATGCTTCTTGTTCTGACCTCAACACCACTGCTTTTGTTAACAGGATGATCCTTGCTGAGAAGCCAAATCTTATTGTCTTCACTGGTAATTTCAATACTTTTTATGTTTTCTGTCATCATTTCTTTCTGATTATAGCTTCTTTTTTATTGGTTGTATGCTTCTTAGCTTTCCTTTTTTTGTATTATATTTTTTCTTTTGTTTTTCTGTATTCAATACAAACACGGTCCAAGAAAGGAGGACACGATGACGCGATGTGATCCATGTAGCTGACTCCACGTAGTGAGACAAAGCTTAGTTGTTGTTATTGTTTCTGCATTCGATACTTAGAAACACTTGATCAATGTAGCTAATTCCACATAGTGGACAAGTCTTCTTGTTATTGCAGGGAATGAAACCTTTTCTCTTAATTTTTTTTTTCCAAGTAGAAAGGTTTTGTTATTTTGGTGACAATAGTTAAAGACCTCCAATGATTTGGTATTTCAGTAATATTTGAACATGTAGCATTGTTCTGGTACTGGTGCAATCGAAACAACTTTTACCAATCAAAGACAAAGATTATGTCATATGAGGTCATTCCAATTACTAGTAACTGGATGGAAATGAAATGAGCTTGGGTCTTCATACATTGTTTTGGAGCTTGTAATATACTTGTGATTTCAATCTCCATTCGCAGCTGCAAGCAAGCTACAAGCTGCTTTGATTGTTGATTTGTTGTGGTGTGACAGGGGATAACATCTTCGGGGCCGATTCGTCGGATTCGGCGAAATCATTAGACGCCGCCTTTGCTCCCGCCATTGCGGCAAACATTCCCTGGGTGGCTGTCTTGGGAAACCATGACCAGGAAGGATCCCTCTCTAGGGAAGGAGTGATGAGGCATATCGTTGGGATGAAGAACACGTTATCTCAGCTCAATCCTCCAGGAGTTCACGTCATCGATGGTTTCGGGAACTATAACCTGGAGGTTGGAGGAGTTGAAGGCACTGCTTTTGAAAACAAATCAGTGCTCAATCTGTACTTCGTCGACAGCGGAGATTACTCCAAAGTCCCCTCAATTCCCGGCTACGACTGGATCAAGCCTTCGCAGCAATTGTGGTTCCAGCAAACATCTGCGAAGCTTCAGGTTCTGTTTCTCATCAAAACATGTTTGCTGGTGGCAACATTCCAAAGAAGCAATGGCTTCTGAAAGAGACTTGTGCCGAACATAATAATAAAATAAGCTGTTCATTGTGCAGAAAGCATACAAGAGTGGACCAATGCCTCAGAAGGAGCCTGCTCCTGGCCTTGCATACTTCCACATCCCTTTGCCGGAATACGCCAGCTTTGACTCATCAAACTTCACGGGTGTGAAAATGGAACCGGCTGGCAACGGCATCAGCTCCGCTTCCGTGAACTCCGGCTTCTTCGCAACCTTGGTCGAGGCGGGAGATGTGAAGGCGGCCTTCACCGGCCACGACCACCTCAATGACTTCTGCGGCGAGCTGAAGGGCACGCATCTGTGTTACGCCGGCGGGTTCGGATACCACGCTTATGGAAAGGCCGGATGGTCTAGGAGGGCAAGGGTGGTGGTGGCTAGCTTGGAGAAGACGCAGGAGGGAACTTGGGGAGATGTCAAGTCGATTAAGACATGGAAACGCCTCGACGATCGGCATCTCACCGGAATTGATGGCCAGCTCCTTTGGGGCAAGAACTCTGGTGGTAAGGTATCCCCTGGAATGCTTGTGCTAGTCTTTTGGTTGCTCCTAAGTTATGCTGCAGACTGAAAATGATGTAATCTCTGTCTTCAGAATTATCTGTTAAGAGAAACGTTGCAAGAAACAAAAACATTTGGGCAAAAAATTTGAAGAAAGAAGCATTGATGTCATGAATTTGCTGACCATAATGCCTTTAGATCAAGAAAAGCCTTTCAAAGAACTTAAAGGACCCTTCAAGTTGCATCTCTTCCTTTTTAGAATCCATATGGAGCCAAGTGGCTAGAGAAGAACCAATTACTGATTTACAAATAAGACCGTAATCTCTAAATTTGATTTATAGGGTGAAGATTATTAATTGTTGGGAAACCATGGTGCTACCAATATAGGGTGAGATATGAGCTATAGGTTTGGAATTTATCATGTATTCTACTTTGCTTCTGCTTTTTATTGCACAGAACCTTAGTTTAAGTGATAAAATGTCCATGGATTCATTGTTTGTTTTGGTTTTCATCACAGGAAAGAAACCATAGGTAAAAGAACAAAGTGGTGGCACTTGAGAATTTGAAGCAGACAAGAGTCAATATCCATTGTCATAAGTTGTTATTGTTATCCAATAATTTTTGTTCATGGAAAGTCGTTGGTTTATATATCCTGTAATTTGATAATGCAAATGAAAGTAGCTTGCTATAGAGTAAAAGAAAAGGAATAGGAAGTTCATGAGCAAGGTTCAGTTTATTGTATGCTATGCAATTGCAAGGCTACAAAACGATTATTGTTATGCTGCTTGTCCTATAAAGAAGGCTTTCCCTTAAATTCTTTGTTATGAAAAAATAAAAAGCAACGAACAGTTGCTTATTTCAAGTAATTCAGTAGTTGTATCTCTTGTCTCAAGTTTCAATATTGTGAATGACAAAAATTAATGTTGGAAAACTAAAACTAAAAATCTATAGTAGATAACTAACTTGATTTGAACCAAAATAAGAGTCCAATATACTTTCATTGTGGACTTTACTGGTTATTGTTTGCATTTTCTGTGTAGTATCTCTAAGCTTAGAGGAAATGTCAAATGAATGTTCAGCAAGTTAAACAAGGATACTATATCCCCTGGCCCTTGCACTTGTTTCCCATCAGATATTGCAGTCTTATTGAGCAATAAAAAATGTGGTTACTTCTTGAACTTAACACATTCAAGGCATCTAAACTTGAACAGACATTTTGTACATTGAGTCATCATCATTTTGTGCATGACATAGAAGTAGCCACATTAATTACAAGCTTTCATCGACACAAACACTGATTCTCCAAAAAACATTTTTAAGCCCTACTACTTAGTTAAAACAAGTTCAACATTGTTTCTCATCACATCCTTGCAACCTCATTCAGAATTGTTCTTAGCCTTAGCCGTCTCACTTGGGGGTGAAAGCCTGAAGTAGCAATAGACAAAGTCAGCACAAACAAAAGCAGAATAATAAATTAATTTCAAAGTACGCAACCAAGGAAAAATTCTCTTAATATGACATGCAATCATATATAGGCATGCCATGAAAAGAGTTTGAATTTTTACCTAACTACTTGGAAAGTCATATAAAATATATGGTTAGATGACGGTTTACACTAACAATGTATCAAAATTAATCTCGTCTAGTCTAATACCTCATACTCACACTCGCAATAAAGTTCACGTGACTCAGAAAAACAAGTGAGTATACATTGAACAAAGGTGATGGAACATAATTTTGTTATCAATAAGCCTAAATGTGAGGTATTAGATTTAGACTTGTAACCGAGACCTCTAGCTATTGGTTGGAACTTACAGCAAAGACAGTAGCATGGCCAGGATCGGCAAGGTGGGCAAAGAGGTTGTCAATAGGGCCGGTGCCGGTGTATATGTGCTGGAACCATGCCCCCATCACGGCCAACATGGCCAACCTCCCGTTCTTTATCTCCTTTGTCCTCAGCTCCTTGATCTTCTCAGGGGAGCCAGTCCCCCATCCAAGAGGGTCGAACCACAGACCACCAGGGTACCCTACATCAGTCCCAGTGAGCTTGTTGTTGGGGAAAATGGGGTCGGTGTTGACACAACCGGGCTTGAGGATGTCGGCCCACCTCCTACCCTCGGCCCATCCGATGAAGAGGAGCTCAACTACGAAGAGGGTGGTGGTGTCAGTGAAGTATTCCTGTTCTCCTGCAGTGTACCATGAAGGGGTGTTCAGGATGCCGATCTTTGTAAGGAATTCCGGGATGAAGATGCCGGCGGCACCAAGCATTGCCCATCTGCAGTGCACAAGCTCAGCTTGGACATTCCATCTAAGGCTCTCGGGATCAGATCCTGTTGAACAATCACAAAAAACTTTTGTGGTCACTAGCATTCTCCACAAGGACTAATTAGTAGGACGAGACTTGTATCATGTTCTTTACGTCCATTCCATCCGGTTCTCAAACTAAGCAATGATATGTGGATAATTTTCTTGAAACAAGCAACTTCTAAAAGTTAGAAGTGTACATCTCAAGAAAAATGTCTGCATGTTATCGTTGAATGTGAGAATCTGATACAACGAAAGTAGAAAACTTGATGCAAGTTTTTTCATAATTAATATTGCAGCTTAAGCTGATTCAGTGATAGTAATAGTAGTTTAGATTTCAATTTCCACATCCTAAACCATAGTTTGAAGCATGCAAACTAAGTTTTAATTCATTTCGCCGAGTCTAGCGAAATCATGTTAAATTACTACATTTTTTAATATAGTTTTTGATATCAAACTACGATTAGAATCAAAGTGAGAAGATTATGCTTTTCAGATAAACCAAACCCTGATTTGCAAACTAAAAACCAAAACAGATTATAATTAAATCTGAACAGTGATCACTTACCAAGTCCTAGAGGATCAAATCCAAAGTCTCCTGGGAGGCTGCCATCAAGCCAAGGTGGAGGAGTACTGCCTGGGAACCAAAGGGGCCTGTCAGGGTCAGCTGCCACACACACTGTGGTGCTGGATCTTCCTCCAACTCCAACTGGTGCTGTGAAGTTGTTCAACTTCAGCTTCCTCCCACTGAGGAAAGAAGCTTTTGTTGTTCCCAAGAGTGATCCATTCTTCTGGGAACTGCATGCAATTCCATTTCATTAGCATCTTGTTTAGTTACTAGCTTGAACTTCAAGGAATGATTAACTCAAAGTCCACACAAGTATACATCAAGAAGAAAAAAAATGTTATTTGTACATGGTATGTAGAATGGATTTACGCTGTTAAGTGAATGCAATACGTCGATTCGACACTGACATAACTGAAATTTCACACTTATTTGAACTAAGATCACAACATGTCAATCCATGTATTTAAATCTCTAGGAAATGGAACTCACACATTAATCAATTAATAAGAGCAAGTTATTCATTTGGGGCAATGAATCAAACATTTCATGTGCAATTTTCATTACTAGTATATAATATATAATAATAAGTACACGTTGCAAGTAAGAGAGTGTTTGGAGAAACTTGCCTTGGGGTAGAGATGGCAACAGCTGCAATGGCAGAGGAAGCACATGCAGAAGCCATGATCAGGAGGGGGAAAAAAAAGTGAGCTTGTTTGTTGTGAATGGAAGAGAAAAATGCAATTTCTTGTGGTTAATGTACGAAGATTTCTTATCTTTAAGGATAGGAATGTGAGCTATGAGGTAGATTGTGGCATGCCATGTGGCGTGCAGAATCTAATTGGATAGGGTTCAGATGGGAAAAAAATCAGAATCTGGTGGCTCACATTTGACAAACCTAGACACCAAAGCCACTTGTGGCTTACATTGGCACTTGGCACTACCAAGGGAAAGAGATTCTTGCATGCTGTTGCGTCTTTTATAGGGGCCACACTCGTGAACCAAGTTATAAAGAGAAAATTCTATATTTGAAAGGTGCAAAGATAATTTTTTTTTACCAAATATAAGGAAAGATATTACTTTCTTTAAATTAATAAAGAGTAATGCTATATCCTTCCACCAATCTCCCTAAGTCAGGTTATGAATTACTTGACACTTTTGGAGGTAAAATAAGAAAAAAATTTGTTCATTGAATTGGTTGAAGAATTGATAGAAGGATTTGTAATAGGGTACAATATTATTCTTGTTAATGTACATGAATTTTGAAGTAATAGATGAGATGATTAAATATTATTAAGATATGATTAGATGATGTTACACATAACAATTAAATGAAAAATGTTTTGAAACCCTAATTTATCAACTTATAAATTAATTTACTCACTCCTATAAATGATACTTATAAAAAAAAATTCTTATTATGTCCTTGAAAATGTTAAATGCCATTCATAGAAGTGGATAGGTTGATTTGTTATGTCTCCCAAACATTGCTCCAATCAAATTTGTTTTTGTTTGCCTCATAGAATTCTTACTTACCAATAAGTCTAACACATCCTTTATTTTATATACACAATAATAAAAGTATATCTTACCACCTTTAATGCATGTTCTACTTAGTGTTTTTTAAATCTCATTAAGTGATACCCAATTTTATTACATGAATTTAAGAATGATGTATTAAACTTATATATTGATAAGTATCTTGACTCTTTAATCAAAAGTTTTAAGTTTGAGCTTGCTAATAGAAAAAATTCTCAGCTGAAAAATCTTTACCTCCTTTAAGATACTTCATCCAGGTCATATCAGGTTACTCGAATTTCTTGTAGCAAGGCATTGGCACCAACGCCGGGGACCCAAAAAAAACTTGAGTATAAGTAAGAATTTATCGGTTAAAGAAAGCATACAACAAACAAACCTTAAAGTTGAGCATGCTTGAAAACGGGTAAGACCAAATTTAATTGGGCCGGTTTTGGAGAGACAAGTGACCCAAACCCATTTAAATTGGACCGCCCGTGAATCGAAGAAAAAGAACAAAGTAAACGGCGTCGTTTCAGTTTTTAATGGCTCAAAATCAAAAAACCCTAAACCCAAACCATGAACCCCGAAAGTGATAGCAGCTACCAACAGCAATGGGTGGAAAGAGGAATAGGAGGAGCGATGGTTCAGACATCGACGACGATGATGATGGACAACAACAACAACAGCGGCGACGGCGTTCGAATTCCGATTCGAACAATTCTGAGAAGGAGAATAAGAAATCGAAGAAGACGGAGGTACTCCCTTCGATGATCAAGAACAAGGAGAAGAGGTCTCAGCTCCACTCAAAGGTCAAGCACCAGAAGAAGGTCGAGAAGCGCGCCAAGCTCAAGGCCCGCGACGCCGCCGAGAAGCGAGCTCTCGAGCTCGGCGAAGAGGTTGAATTGAATTCTCTCGACGATTCTCTTTAACATTTCATTGAATTGAATTCGAGGAGTGTTTGGAAAACGATTATTTGGAGAAAAAAATTCGTTTTTTAATGCTTTTGAAAAACTTCTGATTGTAAGCTATTTTGAAGTTAACATAAGCTAATCCAAACACATACTCAAATTGTTCTAATCAAGTAACTATATGTCAACATATTTTATTCGAGATAATTAGAAGTTAAAAGTGTGTCCACTTCTACTTTATTTGAAATGGACCCCTTTTCTTCCCGTAAGTTTGTTAGTCCTGAAATTGGGGCAAAGTTGGTAAACATAATGTTGCAATGGTTGTGGTTTTTTGCATACATTGTTCCTTTAGCTAACTGGGTGTTGTTTTGTATGTGTGTGTGTTTTTGTGTTTTATTTTTTACTTTATGGATTGATAATTGATGTTTTGTTGAACTGTTTTGGTTGATGCAGCCTCCGGAGAAGAAGGTGCCCCGCACCATCGAGAACACCAGGGAATTTGACGAGACCATTTGCAAGCCTGATGACGATGAGGTTTTCTTCTTCCCATTTCTGCGAAGTCTTTTTGTATCAAAAGGATTTACTTTTAATTTTTTTCATGTTATTGAGTAGCCTAATAGGTACAGAGAGGTCCTGAATAGGAAAAACTATAGGAGAAATTGTTGAAAATAATTTAGATTTTAATGGCTTGTTTATATACATGATTTTTGGTATGATGGCTCTGATGCTGTCTGTCGGTTTTATCCAAGTAGCTGATCTAACCTAATGGGAATAAATGTAGTTGTTGTGGTAGATTATCCGCTAAATGTTGTTTAAAATGAGTTTTTATTGTCTTGGACTCTTGGGTTAAGATTTTATTTCAACTTGTAATTACAGAATATGAGGCATTAGTATGATAATTTTAGTTAAGGTGATGTTAGAATTACTGCTTGTGGTAGTTTCACTTTTTCTGAATAGAGGAATATATACCCCTAGGGATTACTGATGCTAGTTCCACAAATCTAACTTGGAGCAGATGGATTTGATTCAATAGAATAATCATGGTGAAGTTGTTTTTGGTATTGACTAGTTATCATTGAGTTTATGTATTGAATGTGTATAAAAATGAAATGAAACTCATATTTGTTAATCTTGTTGATTCAATCTCTGTATGTAACATTTTTCGTGTTGCATTGCAACTAGTATGACATTGTTTTTATTTTTATTGGGTCAAATTTCAACTACCTTATTTAACTCATTGTTATATTTGTTTGCAGTTATTTGCTGGAAATGATGCTGATGAATTTAGTTCAATTTTAAAACAGCAACAGACTCCCAAGATATTAATCACCACTTGTCGTTTCAATTCTACAGTATGTTTCCTACATGCCCTTGTTAGGGATTTCAAGTTTATCTTTAGCATATTTAAACATAATGATATGCCCTTTTTTCCATACTGTGGTTTGCCTTTTTTCCCTAACTTTAAGGAGTACCATAGACCATAGTGTCGGGGGAAACTCGAAAGTATGCCTCGTATCAAACTTTCTCTTTCTAACGTGTTTCCATCTTTTGGTTGAAAATGACTTGATCTGCAGAGGGGACCTGCTTTTATATCAGAATTGCTTTCAGTTATACCGAATGCACATTACTACAAGAGAGGAACATATGATTTAAAAAAGGTAATGGGTGTCTGTTCCCTGTGAATGAAAAACATGAAGCTTATTTTGTTTGAATTTTATTTGTTTCTAATTTCAATTTGGATTGCAGATTGTAGAATATGCAAAGAAAAAGGACTTCACTTCTTTAATAGTTGTTCACACCAATCGCCGGGAACCAGGTATGTGGTGCTTTTCACTAGAGGTCCTACACATAATTAGTGTTATTTCAAAGTTGTTTGTAAGATACTTTTATGTACTTTACTTTAGATTTCAAAATTTAACGACCTTACAAGGTTTTAATTCGTTGCTCCAATGAATTGTAGATGCTCTCTTAATCATTGGCTTACCTGATGGACCTACTGCTCATTTCAAGCTCTCAAAGCTTGTTTTACGCAAGGATATCAAGGTTTGTTGTTTTTCTGTTGAGATTAAGCATGGCATTTTATGTTGATGAAAACAAGTATCTTAACTTTTACTATTGCTTGTATTTTATGTCCCTTTGCAGAATCATGGAAATCCAACTAGTCACAAGCCTGAGCTTGTGCTGAATAACTTCACGACACGTCTGGGGCTTCGAGTTGGAAGGTCACTCTTTACTCTTATGTGCTTCATTTGTTTAAATTTATATATGTTATGGTTGTGCTTTATAAATTTCTTTTATATTCATTTAAGATGCTTGGTCTGATTGAAATAGTTTTGTACTGTTGGTCAGTAATTTTTGTAAGATTTATTGTGAAAAGAGGTGCAAATGAATATTGGGCTGCCTTTCCTATTTTGCAAGTATAACTTTTCATTAATAAGTATCTTTGCTGGATCCTGGTGTGTCTATGTAACGCTGCTTTGTATATGCTTCAACCTATCTTTAACTCTCCTTATTTGTTGATTTTTCATAGAATGATACAGTCACTTTTCCCTCAAGATCCAGAATTTAAAGGCCGACGAGTAGTTACCTTCCACAACCAGAGAGACTTCATATTCTTCCGGCATCATCGGTATATATCCATATGGCTCTTACAAGCACCTATATTTTTAATCATATGGCTCTGACATCTTGTTATGTTTAATCATATCCTTAAGGTACATTTTTGAAGCCAAAGAAGTTAAAAAGCCCACTTCTAAAGGAAAAAAGGACGAGGAGGGGACAAGTGAGAATGTTCCTGAACACAAAATAAATGCCCGTCTTCAGGTTGGTGTCAGCTCTTCTTTATTTTCTTTTCTTTCTACTGCTCATCATTGTTTTTCTTCATGTGTTCCAAAACATAAGTTTTTACAGTAGTATTGTACCTGAAGTTGTGCGTCTAACTAAGAGTACTGATGGTTCAGATAGTTGGCTTATTAGGTTTAAGGTGCTATCCATCAAATGGTATCTTGGGAGAGAGATTCCAAAAAAATATCAAGCAATGGTTTTTTTTATGAGTTATTGGTTAGTTAATTTGTCTTTGCATCTAGAGAGTTAACCACAAATGTGATCTGATAGTGACCCCAATTTGCATTTATTTTGCACTTACCTTCACTATGGTCAACTGTTTCTTATTATGCTTGTAAGGGTAGCTGATTCGTTCAAGCTTTGCTTTATTTTACACACACACACACACACATTTTATGGCCTGCAAACTTGTCTCTGCAATGACTTCACATTAAAAAATGCAGGAATGTGGCCCTCGTTTCACATTGAAGTTGATTAGCCTGCAGCATGGAACATTTGATACCAAGGGCGGGGAATATGAGTGGGTTCACAAGGTAATTTTATTTGTTTACCTAACTATGTATTGCTGTTTCTTTAACTCCTTGTATGACTTTGTGAAACATTTCTAATGTGTCTCTTTAACTCAATGCCTCTTTCGTG
Organism: Nissolia schottii; assembly: GCA_003254905.1. Taxonomy (NCBI): domain Eukaryota; kingdom Viridiplantae; phylum Streptophyta; class Magnoliopsida; order Fabales; family Fabaceae; genus Nissolia; species Nissolia schottii. The sequence goes on along the minus strand of QANU01057143.1, from coordinate 15,933 downwards.
TTTTTTTATTGTCTTTTTTTTTTGCCCATTTTTAGCCGGAAATGGACACGAGCCGAAGGAGGTTTTTCCTATGACTTGTTTGGGGACGTTGCGTTTTGGAAGTCATTTCAGCTGGAATAGGGTTTATCCATATGTTGCTGCAATTTGTCAACATTTTTTTATTCCATAATGTTGGTGTAATCCCTCCCTCCCTCCCCCCCCCCTCTTGTTTTTGGGTCTCAAGTCCTATCATCTTTTGTATACCAGTTATCAGTTTTGACCTCAAATTCATTGATGGTTAACGGAAGAGAGAACAAACTTGCATGTGTTATAATTTATATAATTTGCTAACTTTGAAATGCTATGCTTCTTCCATATCAGTTCCCCCATGTTTATGGTTTTCATTAATTGAGCCTTAGTGCCTCCTATTCATGCAACAAGTAAAATGATCATGAAATTGAGGTTTTTGTTTGGAAAAAAAAAGGAATAAACCCCAATTTTGTTCTAGTGAATTTTCACTGAATAAAAATTGGCTTTGTAAAATGCAGAAGTCAGTTCTTAGTCCTATTCCTATTGTCAATTTCCTAACAATAATAGTTGATTTGAAACATAATAATTATATAAAGTTTTATTCTTGTAAAATATAAAAATCTCAATTTAGTTCTTCCATTATTTGTTAAGTCAGTTATGAGCGTAGTTATAAAACCTGATATGGGATTTGATATCCAATGGATTATTGGGTTAGTTGTTGACTCAGATAATAAATAAAATAGTAACGAATGTATATATATATATATGTGTGTGTGTAATCTAAAAAATTAAAAAATTTAAATAAATACAATGTATTTATTTAAACATTCATCATAACGTAAAATTATTTAAAATATATAAGTAAAGTTCAAATTATAAATGTCATACTATACATAAATAATACAAGTACAAGATCCTAAATCACAAATGACAAATTTAATTCTAAACATAAGTAGATTAAGTTTTAAATAAAAAAAATATATAACAATTTTACATGAGTATTCAATATTTATTACAAGAAGGCAACAAAATAGATGTATGTAACAAGAAAAAGGGTACAAAAATGAGGAATTTAAACACATTTTATAACAGAAAAATGAAAAAAAATTAGTTCAATCTGACAAACAATAATTTCAAAAAAAATTCTTTATCAAACGACATTGTTTTCCTTTTCTTTAATAAAAAAACATAAAAAAATATTTAAAAAAAAGAAAAAACACATGACCCAATTGGGTAATCGAGTTTCACAAAAATTGGTCGGGTCAATCCAAGTCAGTGTGGGTTTGGAACGTGGCCGATCCACTCAAATAACTGGCCTAATCCCATGGCCAGGTTACCGAGTTTCAGGTTGACTCGGCCGGGCCAAATTTTTTAACTATGGTTATGAGAAGGACTACTTACCAAGAAATATGATCTAGGATGGGTAAAAATGAAGGATTTCACTATTAGATTATTAAAGTAAAAGTGATATTTATTTTTACTTTATACTTTAAAGTGCGAGATTTAGGATCCAAATCTGTATTGAGTTCCAAACTTTCAATGAACTTATTATACTCATCTAGATTAATGAATCAATTAATTTATTCATACTTAAAAAGAATATCAAATGTTTAAATTGAGTTATTGTAGAGGTAAAATTTTAAAAGGGTTAATTATATTTTTGGTCCCTGTAAAATTTTAAAGTTTGGTTTTAGTCCCTATATAAAAGTTTCAGTCCCTACAAAATTTGAAAATTTGGTTTTAGTCCCTGGGGTTGGATGAGAGTTGACTGTGCTGACGCAGCGTGCCACATGGGATGCCACGTGGCATAACCCCCCAAAAACCCAACCCATGACTCGAAACCCACCTGACCCGGCCCATTTTATAATTAAAAAAAAAAATCAAATCTGCCCCCTCACAGCCCCCCTGCTGTTCCCTTTACCCATCTAACCCCACTCCTCCTCTCACCCTCTCGAGCCCTCACCCACCCACCCCGTCCGCTGCTGCTCCTCTCCGCCGCCCCGCAGTTGACCTCCTCTCATCTCTCTCCCGAGCCTCTCATCTCTTTCTCGTACGCCACCACAGTTTCCCTCTCACCCAACCCTTCACCTCCACCTCACCCGCCACCGCGACCCTCACTTACACCCAC
>QANU01057143.1:0-13534 GCA_003254905.1 Nissolia schottii | reverse complement strand
TTTTTTTTTTAATTATAAAACAGGTCGGGTCAGGTGGGCTTCGGGTCATGGGTTGGGTTTTTGGGGTTATGCCACGTGGCATCCCACGTGACACGCTGCGTCAACGCCGCGTCAACACAGTCAACTCCCATCCAACCCTAAGGACTAAAACCAAATTTTCAAATTTTGCAGGGACTGATACTTTTATATAGGAACTAAAACCAAACTTTCAAATTTTACAGGGACCAAAAACATAATTAACCCATTTTAAAAAATAACAATTAATATTTTTTTTAGTTAATCAAGTAAAAACTAACTTTAAATAAACGGAGTGATGGAAGGATGGGCGGGGCAAGCTGGCTGAACCTCATCAAACATTATTATTTGCATAACAAACTGAGGCACTCTCAGTTAGGTCCACACGGTTAGATAACATTTCCATCAATGAAATTGTGTTTCACTTGTACTTTGAAAAATATCTACTTGCAAACTCAACTTGTGTCTAGGGGTGGGAACAGATTAGGTCAGACCTGTTTCATTAATCTTCAGCTTGAGCCTGACCAAGAGGCCTGGAGCCTGTCAGGCCCGCCTGTTTATTCACAAATATTCATTTGTGCTTACTAGAAAAATAAACTTATTTTAAGTTCAGTGATACTCGAACCCAAGACCTCTATCATTCAGAACAATGCCTTAACCACTACACTAGCATTACTTTTTGTAACATTTTATGCAATCATATTTATTAATATGATTTTTATTATTTAATTTTTCTTTTTTAAAGAAACCTTAATCTAAAGAGTACCTAGGACTCTCCCACACTCACACTCTCATCTCATCTGAATAATGTGAGAGGGCTTTGTTGGCATTTTCCTTTTTGTTTTTTGTTGGTAAAATGTCATATATCAGTGATAGACCTGCCTGTGTATTTTTTTATCATTAAAAAATAAAAAATAAATATTAAAATAAAATAAAATATGCAATTTTTAATTTTTCAAAAATAATCATAACAAAGTATTATTTTTGTTAATAACTTAATTTCTAAATATAATAATATTCTAAAGTAAAAAACTATATATATATATATATATAAAGGTATTTCTTGAGAGAAGGGAGAGAGTTTAACTGAATATATAACATTTACTATATAACAAGCAAGAGCGTATTAATTCAATATGAATCAAAAAGACATTTTTAATAAAGAATTGAAACTCTAAAGTTGCAAGTTCCTGGGGCATGCCCATGAAGAAACGGATCAAAAGATAAGTCTGAGCAACGTGGATATCCTTTATGAGAGGAAAATCAAGTTTTCATACATTGATTTTATCATTAAGAAACCAAAGTCCATATCCCAAAATAGTTTGCTCAACTTTGTTATGCGTATCACCAATTCTCTTGTTTAGTATGTGATAATAAGATCACAAACAAAATATATGACATTTGACCAACAAAAAATAAATAGGAAAAAGCCAGCAATACTCTCTCACATTATTCAAATGAGATGAGAGTGTAACTGTGGGAGAGTCCTATGAACTCTTTAGATTATGGTTTATTTTAAAAAAATTAAATAATAAAATTATATTAATAAATATGATTGCATAAAATGTTACAAAAAATAATGCTAGTCTAGTGGATAAAACATTGCTCTACATGTTGAATTTTTGATGATTTATTACACAGCTTCCTACGGTTTTTTTTTTTTCTTCTTTTTGTGTTGTCTTTTTTATGATAACTTCTGAGCTAAGCCAAAAAAGTGAGAGACAGTGATCAGCTTCAAAGTCAGTCAACCGATTTTGTTTCATTACAAATTGAGACCTGAAGAAGCCTCTCATTCATGCTCAGAAACCACAACACAAATTTGCTTCTTCCTTCACTCTCTTTTACACATATACAACTTCATCACCTTGTAGCTTTTCATATTCATTCTTCTCCTTCTCTTTTTATGTGCAACTAAAAACACTAACCATAAATTGAAGAGTTTGAACTTTGAAACCAAAAAAAGCAATGGCTACTAGCACAGTTCCAAACATGCCTGTGGGATTCAGATTCAGGCCAACAGATGAAGAGCTTGTGGATCATTACCTCAAGCACAAGCTGGAGAGTGATGAATTCACTGTCCAAATCATCCCTGACATTGATCTTTGCAAGGTGGAGCCGTGGGACATGCCAGGTAAGAAAAGAAGAAAAAATGAACAACCCCATCATTTTCATGGAGCTAAAGTTTGGAACTTTTTTCAATTTGGTTTTAGAAAATGGAATTTGATCCTTCTCAAATTGTGATGTTAGCATTTTAAGTGATAAAATCCTAAACCCCATCATCCTCATGTGACTAAACTTTGTAACTTTCCAATGTTCCAATGATGATGTTCTGTTCTGCAATGGAGTTTGATTCTTCTCTTCTTTGTTGTTCCAAATCGTCATGTTAGCATTTTCACTGATAAAATCCTAAACCCCATCATCCAACTGTGACTAAAGTTTGTAACTTTTTTATTTTCCAATCATGTTCTGTTCTGCAATGGAGTTTGATTTTCTTATCTATTTGTTTTTCATATTGTGATATCAGCATTTTCAGTGATAAAATCTTAGAACCCATCATCTTCATGTGACTAAAGTTCGAAACTTTTTTATGTTCCAATGATGTTCTGTTCTGTTCTGCAATGGAGTTTGACCCTCTTATCTATTTGTTGCTCAAATTGTGATATCAGCATTTTCAGTGATAAAACCTTAGACCCCATCATCTTTATGCGACTAAAGTTTGTAACTTTTTTATGTTCCAATCATGTTCTGTTCTGTTCTGTTCTGCAATGGAGTTTGATCCTCTCTTTGTTGTTCAAATTGTGATGTTGGCATTAGCCCCATCATCTTCATGTGACTAAAGTTTGTAACTTTTTTTAATGTTCCAATGATTATGTTCTATTGTGCAATGAGTTTGATCCTTCGCTATATTTTGTTGCTGTTTCAAATTGTGATGTCAGCATACTCAAAGATAAAATCTGATGACCCAGAATGGTTTTTCTTCAGTCCTCGCGATTACAAGTATGCGAAGAGCACAAGGGCTAAAAGGGCAACCGAACAGGGCTTCTGGAAAGTCACTGGACAAGACAGAAACATCAAGGTCAGGGGCACCAACAATGTGATTGGTTCCAAGAAGACACTTGTTTTCTATATAGGTCGTGTTCCTCACGGTGTCAAGACCAATTGGGTTATCCATGAGTACCATGCTACTACCTTTGATGCTAGCCAGGTTGGCTTTTGTTGCATTCTTACTTTGTTCACAAAAAAATGTGAGTTTAAACACCGACTAGTAGTGTTTCTATTGGGAAGTCATATTTTTTTTCTGTCACGTGAGTTTCTAGGTTTTGATGTTTCCTATGTGATTGGTGGTTCTGTCATTAGAAGGTTTATTGGATCCATTAATGTGATCCCATGTTTTTATTTTTGTTGTCAACCGCAAAGTTGTTGTCTTGTGATCTAGAGGTCACCAATTCAAATCTGGGAAACAACTTCTCCGCTTTTATAATCTGTTCATTACCCAATTTTCTTGAATCTGCCTTGTTCAATAGTTGATTACAGAATTCATCATTAGTTTTCATTAAATACTGTCAATTTCTGCTATATAACTCTTTTGATATGGCCCCATACCAAGCCTTTCTTCTTTAAAGAAGTTTCTGACATTGAAGCATTAGCCTGATTTGGCTTTTTATTTGTAGTGATCATATCAGATCAATGCTGATTATCTTTCAAACTTGGCAGAGAACTTTCGTTTTATGTCGCCTAAGGAAGAAACCTGAGCTGCAAGCATCATTCCCAAACTCCCCATTTCAGAACAGCTGTGTTATAAATGAAGATATCAGTAGGCCTGTTCCATTTGAAACTGCAGAAGAGGAGAAGTATGCTAATGATTTTGTGAACGGAATTTTGGTTGATGGGGACAAAGAAAGCTTGGACGCTTTTGCAAATTTTTCCAACCAGTTGGACTCATTGAGTTGGCCGTACTATGAATGCATTGACACACATGCTGCATGTGCAGAGGTAAAGACATGCACTCCAAATGATTTTGTAGTGTATCTCCAATTGTTTATGAACTATTCTTAAATTGCTGTGTGTGCCTTGTGGTGATGTGAGTTATGCCACATTATTATGATGTTTAGTTACTTTCTTCTATGGTTCTTAAGATATACTTAGGTGAAATGTAGGGCTCTAATAAAGTAGACCCTTTTCTTATATGATAGGTTCGAAGAACCAGTAGAGAAGAAAAGAGAGAAAAGAGAGAAAATAGAGTATAGAGAGGGATAGAATTGAAGAAAGAATTCAGTTATTATTCATGCCTTTAGTTGTCAATTACATCAGTTATATAACTGAATTTTCCATTCAGTTAGCTCAACTGCTTATCTAGCAGTTATAACTAACTCTAACTCCCTGTAACTAACTAACTAACTAACGACATGTATCATATCCCCTCCCTCAAAACCTTCCTTGACCTCAAGTAACAGAGGTAGAATCAAAAGAGGGAAACATCCTCTGTAAATCATAGAGGACCTCCCACGTAGCCTCCTTTTCCAACTCGTCCCTCCATTGAACCAGCATCTTTGTCACTGCATGATGTTGTCGTTGAACCATTCGGTGCTCCAGAATCTTCAGAGGCTCCTTAGGAGTATCCAAGTGACCCCACTCCTGAGGCAAAGCACGAAGCTGAATAGCAGGGTTCCAACAAGTCTTCAATAAGGAAACATGAAATGTAGGATGAATCTTCGAGTCAGCTGGAAGCTTCAGAGTATACGCAACTTCCTGTACCTTATGTAGAATTTGATAGGGCCCAAAATATCGTGGGGAAAGCTTCTCATAGGCACGATGCTGAGTAGAATGTTGTTTGTAGGGCTGCAACTTGAGGAACACCCAATCTGCCTCCTTGAAAACACGTTCAATTCTGTTTTTGTCAGCTAGCTGCTTCATACGAGCCTGAGCATTTGCCAAATTATCCTTCAGCTTTCTGAGCATAGTTTCGTGGGCAATAAAGCTACGATCCACGGCTTCAACTAGAGTACTATGTGGAAAATATGGTAGGTGAATAGGTGGAGGTTGCTCATACAACACCTCATAAGGGGTGGCCTGTGTAGTTGAGTGAAAAGTGGTATTATACCAACATTCGGCCAGAGGTAACCACTTACACCAATCCTTAGGCCGTTGCGAAGTCATTACGCGTAAGTAATGTTCTAAACAGTGGTTAAGAACCTCACTTTGGCCATCATATTGAGGATGATATGCAATAGAAAGGCTTTGAGTCACCCCCAATTGCTGAAGGAAGGATGTCCAAAATGTAACATCCCACTTTTCCCTTAGCAAGGATTTCTTCGGGGGAAATACCCATATGAGTCTTTATATGGGTTAAGACTGTAAAAGCATGAACCCGTAGGCTAAAAGTGTCTGTAGAACTTATTCAGTTCGGTTTTGCTAAATTTCGCTAACACTCAAATGATTCCTCTCGACCCTCAAAGTTGGACGGTCAACCTAAAATGTCCGTAAAACGAAGTTCTGTTTAGTTTCGGACGATTCTGCAGTCACTAGATCAGTTCCTTTTAGCCCCAGAGTTGAGCAGAGAGTCTCAAGTCTCCGAAAACCCAACCCTTATAGAGGGAAAGGTTGCAAATCCCTTAACTTAGCCCCAAACCCTCACTAGGGAAAGTAGGAGGTCACGGAAAGGCAAGTGGAATATTTTTCGGACTGCCGTACACGAAGCACTCGGACAACGTATGATGAAACACGATCAAACGAGACTGGAAAGTGGGCCCCACAGCCACCCCAATCTGTTCTCTCTCACGTTTTCTCTCTCTGAATATGGACCATGCATTTGTGGTCAAAGTCAAAGATGACTACGCCATTAGTCATCATTCTTATCCATTTAATTTAATTTCTTTTTCCATTTTCTTTAGCAAAATTAATTTGTGGACCACATTTTCCCAAAAGCCATGGCCTTTGAGGCTATAAATACCCCCTCCATGGCATTTCATTCATTCATTTTCTCATCTTTTGAGATCCTGCTCAAGTTCGTTCTGTTCGGAGACCCTGCCGTTACGCTGCCAGAAAGGCTCAGGAAACTAGTCAGGGAAGCTCAATGCTCTTGGAAACTCTGTCCTAACCTCCTAACCATCTCTAATCCTCCAAGAAAGTGGGTAATCCTAAGCTTGCTCACCTCCATGGTGGCTTTCCTATTATTGCTTTTGCTTGTATGATTCTATGTTGTATTATGTTAGAATTGCTATGTTGGGATATCTGTAGGGGTGAACATGGGTTGGATCCGACCCGCTAACCCGCCGATCCGACCCAACCCAACCCGCTCGGGTCGGGTTGAGTTGGGTCGGCGGGTCAGACCCAACGAATCCGCCATATTTTGTGGGTTGAGTCGCGGGTCCATAGTCTTCAATCCGACCCGACCCGCGACCCGCCTATATTATTATTATTATTATTATTATTATTATTATTATTATTATAGGAGGACGGGGGCACCCCCCTTAAAAACGAAAAATCGTACCTTCTCGAGGGTGGCCTCGTGTACTCAGAGAGCGCCTTCTACTAAAGAGTAGGAAAAGAAAAGAGTTGCGGAAGCGAAGGTCGAAGGATCAGAGAAGGATTTCGAATGTTTTTATTTTCTGATGTGTTTTTTCGATCATCTTGATGTTTACAAAGACCTCCTTATATAGGAGTTTCTTCCTAGCGGATTTGAAATCCGGACTTGAAAAATATTAAACAAGATTCCGTGCTTTTCTAAAAGCAACGGCTCTAAATTAAAGTTACAACTGGCAAGCACTAAACACGGCTGCCGACGCAAACAAACAAACAACTTTAACTAGCTGGCCAAGCATAATGGCCGACAAAAGTAAAGCACACTGATATGACTTAAAGTAAAAGCAAAAGATGCTTAAACGATAAGCCTGGATAAAGTCGTGGACTGTTGAATAAAGCTGTCAAGACAGCTGTATTCCCACGTGTTTCTTACTCGTGACAAGGAGATATCCCTTAACAGGTAGCGGCAAAGCGCACTTGACACCTGTAGATATTCCGGTCATTAGTAATCAACGGCTAGCAATTAGCCAGAGCTAATAGCTAGATCCTAAGTCATTGGTTCGACCTAGGTCATGGTCACAACTCATGTCATCTTCTGTATCACCTTCGTGTTGAACCTTTTGGTGATCGTATAGGTGTTGGACATGTTCTTTGTCGGACCAGAGCTGTGTGGTCAAAGTTTCTCTGACCAAAGCAAGAGGAGTTCCTTCTGTTTCCACAGGTTGGGCCCATCTTAGGTTGGGCTCAATGTATGTTGTTTCTTCCTTTAGCTGGGGGTGGAGCTTTGGACTTGTAGTTTCTAGTGGGCAGATGCAAAAGCCCCGATTTATCGCCACTAGATAGTGCTGTGAGGGAATCCAGTTAGTCCCATTATACCATGGCTTCTTGGACGAGCAAGTGATGTACAGTGGGTCTGCTGGTCCTTTTAGTCTTGTAAGAGCATCATGGATCTGGGGTCCAAAAAGGAGTGGGACGGGAAGTCCGGCCCGGATGTAGATCCCTCGAATTAGGCCTAAGAAATAAGCCTCTTCAAGAACTTCGAGTTCCTGGACTGTTGTTCCGGGCTGACACCAGAACAGTGCTTTAATGGGCGCCTTCTTGGCCCATTCTGATCCATCGTCATATTCTTGAATAGCCGAAAAATTATTTTCCTGCAGAAAGAACATCTGCATTCCAATGAAATCTACGACTAAGTCTTTGTTCAGTCTGTTGACGATGTCATCACGGAGGAAGGGGAATTCCTTTAGGAATTTGTCACGCGCAGAGCACATGAGCTTCATCCTGGCGGAAAACCGTTCGCAAGACATTCCTGTGTCTGTTGATTGCCTTCTTCGTGAGAGCTGTTGGTCTATTTTCTTCTGCCGCTGGATCTTGTGTAATTCTTTTGTAAGATCCCGTATTTCCTGTTGCAGGTTAGAGACCGTCTGTTGAGACTGATATAGCTGAAAGTACGCTATAGTCTCTCTGTTTTGATCTAATTTTGACATAAGAGTCACCGGAGAGATCATTCCCCGTTGTTGTCGCTCTAGAGCCAAATACTCAAAGAGGTCATTCAACGTGTCTTCAATCTTGTGTCCACATAGGCCACAAAGCTGTGTTGGACCCTCAGAGGGAGGGACCTGTATCCAATCCTCAGTGGGAGGAGTCTGTGTAGAGGCAGTGGGCCTCTTCTGCTGTTGTTCCTTTGAAATTGGAACTTTAGGCTGTGAAGCCACTTGAGTTGTTTCGGCCCAATGGGCTTCTACATACTCCCTATATTCCTCAGATGGGTATTCCTCCACGTAAAAAGGTAACCCCTTTGGAAAATAGTTAAAGGCAGCATCCATTGCTTCTGTCCAGTTATAAAAACCTTCAAAAGCGGATGTGCGACTTTTGTTTTTCACCAATGATGAAAAACTGCTGTAGATGCCTGGCTGGTCACTGTCCGTGTATAACACGTAGTGACTTTTCTTTTTCTCCTCAGGACTTTGAGAGAAATATACTGTTAATGCGTTTAATGCATTAAGTTTTCCTACAGAAGTAGAGGCTCGGTAAAGAGCGTCTAATAAAACTTTCTGCGCTGTTGATACATTTCTGTATCTCTTCAGGGGTTTGAATCCTGAAGGGTGTCCTTCCGGTAAAATCGGAAGCTGCTGTGGTCCAAACTGCATTAATGGAAAACTTGTTTCCGCAGTTGCTGTGGCTGGACCTTTGCCCTTAGAGGAGGAAGCTTTACCTGCCATCTGCACAAGAAATCAAACGAGATAAGACATCTGCAAAGTTATTTTTCTTGCCAGAGATATGTTCTATTTTAACTTCTACTCCTGTCCTGCACACGGAGTCAATGAAATTGACCCATCTGTTTTGTGATAAGCGGTTATTAGACATTTTATGATAAAAATTAACTACCGCTTCACAATCTGTTCTGAGCAAAAATTCTTGCTTATCCAAAATAAAAATTTTGAATTTTTCAAAAGCAAACATAATAGCAAGAATCTCTGCATCTATCGCAGATACTTTGGTCTTATAGACCCCAGAGGCGTATCTAGCGATCTGTTCGGATCCAGGTGATGAATACTTGGTGTCTCTCCATTTTAGGATAGCACCCCATCCATCCAATGATCCATCTGTTTGAAGGATTATATATGAATCCTTCGGGGGGAACTGCAATGGTGGAAGCTCCCTGACAAGCTTCTTGATCTTTTTTTTATCTGTTCCCAGTCTTGGCTGTTGAATCTCCTTTCACCATGAGGACTTGTCTTGTTGTAAAGTGTCCCGGTGAGCTTACTGAGATTCGGGATATAATTCTTGGCATAATTTAATATGCCAAGAAAGCTCTGTAGACCTTTCAGGGTTTCTAGGTCGTCTTCTTTGAATTCCATTATCTTTTTGACTATGTGGGGCTGTAGCTGGACAGTCCCGTCACCGATTTCAAGGCCAAGGAATTCAATTCTTGTGACTCCAATCTTCATCTTATTCTCTGAGAGGATGAGTCCTTCCTTCTCACAGATTGCAAAAAATCGGTTTAAATGATGAAGATGCTGTGTGATGTTATCAGAAAAGATAAGAATATCGTCAATGTAGGCAACGATAAACTCAGCCAAACTGTTGAAGATGTTGTCCATCTTCCTCTGAAAAATTGCCGGGGCATTTTTCAGTCCAAATGGCATCACTAACCATTCGAAATGACCTTCTGGACAGAAGAAGGCTGTCCAGGGGATGCTGTTTTCCTCCATGGCTACCTGGTGAAAGCCAGACTTAAGATCAAATTTTGAAAATACTTTTTTATCCTTGATCTTAAGGAGGAGATAGTCTATGCCAGGAAGGGAATACTGGTCTTTATGCGTATTGTCATTCAACCGTTTATAGTTGTAGACGATACGGGTTTTTCCCTTCTTTTCCTTACCATCTACTACCTCTGTTCCAGATTGGACGATAAAGGCAGCAGTTCTGTGTTTGGACTTGGAGGGCCGAATTACCTTCAGGTCCAAGAGCTGTTTGATATTCTGCTTGAATATCTCCTTTTGGGCCGGAGTTGGAATGATTGGCTTGTCTTGTATGACGAGCTCTGGATTTATGATGTCCAACTGGCATCTTACTTGGTTGCGGGCCCAGTGCTTCATTGGGTCATCCCCAATGATCTGTAGATCCTTCAGCCTGTTGAGGATGGGCCGGATCTGGTCAGCGAAGTCCGTTAGCTTCCCGTAATTGAAGTAACAGAGCTCCATGACGATGTTGAGCTGTAGATAGTCAAGGTTGACTACCTCTGGAGGTTGTACTGAGTTCATCAATGCATATTGTGACGTCTGGATTACGTCAGCTTTCTTGTAGAACTTGATGATCCCTTGTTCAATTTGAATGCCTCCATGAAAGTTATAGACAAAGCTCATGCCTATAATCATTTTTATTGGTGACTCCTTTTCACCAATATCTATTTCGTAGGTATACGGCAATAGATACCGCTCCTTGTTAAAGACAATATATGCCTTCACAAGCCTACTACTTACCTGTGTGGCTGCTCCGATCCCAGAGACACTAATCTGAGCGCCTTCCTGAAAATATTCCTTGGGGAATACTCCAGACTGTAGGAAACATGCTGATGCTCCCGTGTCAAGGATGGCGTGGAGTGTCTTCTCCATAACCTTTCCCGACCTAGTCTCTGCCGAGACTATGACTGCTATGTTCAGAAGCTGATTCTTGTACTGAATCGTCTTGACTTTGTAGCATTCTTCTTCCGAACAGTCTGTCAGATGGCCGTCGTCATCTTGTTCTCGAGGGGCTTTCCCCTTGAGTTCTTTATAATCCAACTGAAGTTCGAGGTCAACAATCCGCTGCTTGAGGATCTGAATCTCTTCTTCCAACTGGACTATATACAGAGCTTGTTCCCTTATTAGGGTTCTAGGCTCCTGTGGTGGTTCCAATGGTGAAACCTCCTTCTGTTTTTCCGGGATCTGAAGTCCCAGATGATTCTTCCCGTCATGGGTGCAGACCGTCATCCCGCACTTCTGACAGTTAGCGCTGTTGTCAACTGAGGTGTTTAGCCTACAGATTAAACACTTAGAGCATGTGTGGGGCAATTTGACATGGTATTGCCAGTCATGCTCGCATTTCTGTTGTTGCTCTGACAGCTTTGGGGGCTGGCCTCCAAACTTGCAACATGAACAATGATTCTTCTGCTGCTAGGAACTGAGCTCTTGCTTGCTCATCTTCCGGATCTTCATATGAGCAGATGTCAGAATCATTAGGGTCTTCGCCTTCCTCAATGCTGACCACGTCCCAGGGCTGCTGTAACTCTAAGTCTTGATAGACATTGAGTCTTTCCTTATTTACCCTTGTGGATCGACAGTCTCTGGCGAAATGTCCAAATTCTCCACAGATGAAGCATTTGCACTTCGTCTGGCCTGGCTTATGACTCTTGAATTTCCGGACATTGTTCTTGTGAGGGGCGGCTCCTTTGTATGTAGTCGACCGTCGTAATGGCCTCCTACCTCGCTGTTGGGTGTATACACCCGGTACTTCTATTCCCTTGCAGAAAGAGAAGTCTTTTGCCTGCTTATGAATTTCATTTTGCTGGCAAAGTTGCTGTAAATACTCGAATGTGTATTTGATCCGAGGCTGTACCCCTATACGAAAATTCGGGTTGTCCTTTTCCCACATTTCCGCAATCTTGGCTCCGAAAGGAGGGGGTAGCTTTCTAAAGAACTTCTCCGACAATTCTTCGGATGTGAAAATCCGTCCAGTTCTGCTGGCTAGATCTTCATACTGTTTGGCAAACGCTGTGAAGTCCTTCATGTCGGTTATGGTTAACCGGTCTAGCTGTGTTAGGGCAAGCTCTTGCATTTTCGTGTCACCACGATATTCGTCATACCCAAGTAAGAGCTGTCTGATGTGAGAGGTCAAGTTCTGAGTTTCGCCAGCTGCGTCCCTCAGCCTCTCATATTCGGCTTGAAAAGCTAATTTCCATTGTTGGAAAGTCAGCTTCACCGATGGCCCTAGTAAATTCTCGAAGTATATGAGCTTGTCACCCATATCCGAGAACACCTTTGTCGCCATGTGATTGATGGTGGAAGATTCCCAATCTCGAATGGTATCTTCCCACTTGGCGATGTTCTGTGGCAAGGTTAGTAGAGAGCCTTGCGCGATGTTGGCTGTAGGAAGGGTCACAGGCTGGTGACTTAGTGGCCTTCCAACAGGTCTGGGTGCAGTCCATCCAAAAGGTGGTTCTATTGGTGGTCTGCCTGTTGATGCTGGTCCGAACACTGGGTTGCTCATGGTTGCTGTTCCTGGTGGAACCATTGTTATGGCGGGTCCCACACTAGTTTCTCCAGTTGATTCGGCTGCCATCAAGATGTTCTCTTGCCTTGGTGTTTTCCGAGGATAACCGAAATCTTCTTCTTCATTGATCTCAGTTTCTAGGAGTTTTATGCTAAGCAAGGACTGTGCGAATGGATTGGTCCATTCTTCTTCATCAGACTCGTCAAAATGTGGGGGGGTATTTTTTCCCACCACGCTTGGCTCGCACTCTGATGCTTCTGTTGGAATATCGAAGATACAATACTCCGGGTTTTCTATGATGAAGTCATCCCATGTCTGACCTTCATCGTCTGTGGTTATTGCCATGAATAACCTCTCTTCTATTGTCTCCTCTTCATCATCTTCCTCGTCCACCTGTGAGTGTTGCACATAGTCAGTGAAGCGAGTTGATAGTCCTCCTTGCGAGTCCGTCCATGAGACAGCTTTGCGGGGGACTAAGGATGGAGACTCCTGGGGAAACCTGTACAGGGGTGACGAAGTGAACCGGAGTTCTCGAGGTGCTAAACCACTCAAGAAATAAAGTTTGTAAAAGTGTCTTGGGCTACATGTTCCAACAAGCATAGAAGCTTTGAATGTTGTGTAGGAAAATAACTGTTGATTTATTATGTGTTATGTGAAAGCATGCTTCATGAGGATAGATCACTAGAGGTTGCCACTTAACGACTAAAGAAGATCATAATTGAACATAGGAAACAAAGGGGAGATGCTAAAGAAAAGATAAGTGCCCGAGTTGGTCAATGGTACGAAAGAAAAAGGGATGACAGGCAGGGTAGAAGGTATACGGTCCGCTTCCGGCTTAGCCCAAAGGAAGGCAGCCCCTCGCCACCCGGTAAGGGGGTGGAGTCATGTTGCCTCGAGGAACAAACAGAAGTCGTACATTGCCATGGGGTCGATGGGCTTGAGGTGTGCGAGGAAGTACTGGACTTGTGTCAATGAACGATGAACGATACCATGCCCAAAAGCGTGCATGATGATGAGTCCCGTGCATTGATACCGTACCTCATCAGCATGATGAACAGTCCACTACATTGATGAACGATACCATGCCCAAAGGTGTGCATGATGAACTATCCCGTGCCTGGCAAGCATGGTGGAATGATTCCCACGCAACATATGCGTGATGACCAGTTGAGTCTGTCTACATGCATGTATCTGTGGTTACGTTACGTACGTGTATAACGGTCAGGACTAGCAAGCATGAAAA
>QANU01057090.1:848656-860595 GCA_003254905.1 Nissolia schottii | reverse complement strand
TATACACCCATACATACACCATTAATAATGCATAAACTTTATTCTCATGAGTGCACAAACATTACAAATTTATAGATGATATTCTCAATTATACTTAATTATATGCTCAAACATTACAGGCATTAAAGCACAAACTTTATGTATATAAATATAGGGTGTATGTATAGTGTATATTTTTTTTGTGTACGTGTAGCAGGACTTGATAGAAAATAATACAAGAAATTTGGATAACAAATTTTGATCTCTCATATTGAATGCATATAACATTAGATAAAATTACAATTAAGTTACACTCATTAAAACCTCACACAACTTAATAGAAGTTATGAGTAATACAATATACAATTAAGTTACACTCATTAAAACCTCACACAACTTAATAGAAGTTATGAGTAATACAATGTCTAATGAAAAAAAGAAGTGACACCATGACAACCATTTTAAACAATATTTACGAGTATTGTTGCTCAAAGTTTGTTCAAAATGGTTCTCCGTGGATCCATGCCGAATGAGAGTTCACATACCCGTTGCAGTAAGCATAATAACGGAGTCAGTTTGGTTGATGTGTGAGTGAAGACATTGCTTCCAATTAAAATAAAAAGGATTCTCGCAGAGAGAGATCTTTGCTGCAACCGCAGATCACTGAATACTGCCTAATTTACATGTGCTTGAACGACTCCAATGCCGCCCACTTAGGCCTTACATATATATATTCAATTCAATTACACACACAGCAGCTCATGGAAAATCTAACCCTTTCCCATGTCTACATTACATCTATCCCACTTGATCCTCCCCCTTAATTTGTTTTTTTTATATTTTATAACCATCCTCAAATTCTTTATAGTAATTGCAAATGCTTTACATCTACATCAATTTTAGTGTAAATACTAAGTCTCTCATCTCACAAACATATGTGACTCATACTCATATTATATATATATATATGTGTGTGTGTGTGAGAGAGAGAGAGAGGGGGACACAAAGATTAGTGCAGCCATAACACATGCCATCCCTTGTATACTTGTTAAAATGTCATCACTAAAAGGCAATCAAAGAGAAGCACGTGTATAAAAGGGTAGCAGCACCAACGTTTTCAACCTCTTGGCTCCCTATATTCTGGCTAGTGCCTAAATTGTTTAAGCCAGGAGCTAGCGATGATAACCGGGAAGGACATATACGACGTTTTCGCGGCCATTGTGCCCCTATACGTGGCCATGATACTGGCATACGGGTCAGTCCGGTGGTGGAAAATCTTCACCCCGGACCAATGCTCGGGCATAAACCGGTTCGTGGCGGTATTCGCGGTCCCACTGCTGTCCTTCCACTTCATATCAACGAACGACCCATACGCCATGAACTACCACTTCATAGCGGCGGACTCCCTCCAAAAGGTGGTGATCCTGAGCGCCCTGTTCCTGTGGAACACGTTCACGAAACGCGGCAGCCTGGACTGGACCATCACCCTGTTCTCCCTGTCAACCCTCCCAAACACGCTGGTGATGGGGATCCCCTTGCTGAAAGCCATGTACGGAGACTCCTCCGGCAGCCTCATGGTGCAGATCGTGGTCCTCCAGAGTGTTATATGGTACACCCTCATGCTCTTCATGTTCGAGTACAGGGGAGCCAAGCTCCTCATCACCGAGCAGTTTCCTGAGACCGCGGGCTCCATCACCTCCTTTAGGGTTGACTCCGACGTCGTTTCGCTCAACGGTACGATCGATCTCTCTGCTTTAATTAATTTGATCGAGTGATCTGTAATTAATAATTTGAGTGAGTTTGTATGTGCGAGTTGCGCAGGTAGGGAGGCGCTGCAGGCGGATGCGGAGATCGGCGAAGACGGGAAGCTTCACGTGGTGGTGAAGAGGTCGGGCGCTTCCTCCATGATATCTTCCTTCAACAAATCTCATCTCATGACTCCCCGGGCCTCGAATCTCACCGGGGTTGAGATTTACTCCGTTCAGTCCTCGAGGGAGCCCACGCCGAGGGCTTCCAGTTTCAACCAGACGGATTTTTACGCCATGTTTAACAGCAAGGCGCCCAGTCCCAAACATGGCGGCGGCGATGTTTACTCGTTGCAGTCTTCCAAGGGGGCGACGCCCAGGACTTCCAACTTCGAAGAGGAGATGTTGAAGGTGCATAAGAAGAGGGGAGGGAGGAGCATGAGCGGGGAGCTCTTTAATGGGGCTTCCGTTCCTTCTTCTTACCCTCCTCCCAATCCCATGTTTTCGGGCTCCACTAGCGGTGGCGGCGGCGGCGGCCCCAAGAAGAAAGAGTTGCACATGTTTGTTTGGAGTTCGAGTGCTTCCCCCGTTTCTGAGGGGAATATGAGACATGCGGTTAACAGAGCTGCTTCTACTGATTTTGCCGCCGCCGCCGTTGATCCTCCCAAGCCTGTTACACCTGCCTCTAAAGGTACGTCGCCATCTATCTTTTGCTAGATTAATATTACAAATAAATGTTGTCATGCATCATCTTACAAAAATTAATATTCTAACTGACGCTCGCTCTTTCTAGATTCATCTTTTTTAATTTGGGATTAATGTTTGATTTTCTGCTTGCATGGGCATGCATGCAGCTGTGCATGAGTTAATTGAGAACATGAGTCCTGGCCGCAGAGGGAACGGAGACCTGCTGCAGAGGGAGCTTGAGATTGAGGAAGGGACCAAGTTTCCCACGAGTGGGTCTCCGTACACTTGCCGGAAGAAGGTGGACATGGATGAGTTAGGCGATGATGATGATGCAAACAAGAAGCAGCATATGCCACCTGCTAGTGTCATGACAAGGCTCATTCTCATCATGGTTTGGAGGAAACTCATCAGGAATCCTAATACCTACTCTAGTCTTTTGGGACTCACTTGGTCTCTAGTATCATATAGGTACCTAGCTAGCTATTTTAACATCAAATTCTCCACTCATCATCATGCTCCAAAAATATTTATTTATTTATTTAATAACTGATATTTTCATTTCTATTTCATGAAACCTTGTTATTTTTATTTAAAATATCATTTATTGCATAATTAAAATAATGCTCCAAAATCATCCAATAATTTTTTTATTTCACTAAGTCCTTTTTTCTCTCCATTTTTTTTTATTATTATTGCCTATTATCGTGCGTGCAGGTGGCACATCGAAATGCCAACTATTGTAAAAGGTTCCATCTCTATACTGTCTGATGCAGGTCTGGGAATGGCCATGTTCAGCCTAGGTACTTACCTGTCTACATCCTTCAATTCAATTTTATTTTATTTTTGCTCTTTTTTATTCTGTAGTAGTCCTCAAAAAGCATGAATAATTTGTAACATGTTGCTTTCTTAATTAAGCAGGTTTATTCATGGCATTACAACCCAAAATCATTGCCTGTGGGAAATCAGTAGCCGCATTTTCAATGGCCGTTAGGTTCTTGACAGGTCCAGCTGTGATTGCCGCAACCTCAATTGGCATTGGTATCCGGGGAGTTCTATTACATGTTGCAATTGTTCAGGTAATTTAAAAAACAGAAATTCACTTTTATCGATTAACGAAATTAAGCTCTCTGATGCCATTATTCATACTTGTTAATGACACCGCGTTTGTTTTTAACAGGCTGCTCTTCCCCAGGGAATTGTTCCCTTTGTGTTCGCCAAAGAATACAATCTCCACCCAGATATACTAAGCACTGCGTAAGTGTCTAATATTTTTTTTATTGTGATATATATTAATTCTAATAATATACGATTGGTGTTAATAACTTTTATACAAATTTAAAATTTTTACATATAACGTGTGTCTTTTACTCGCATGATCTAAATTGATCTCTTTCGTTGTTATTCGATTATGTGATGAGTTTAAAGGATTATAAATAAATTGTAAAAGAGACTTTGCAAATGGTGCAGGGTTATATTTGGCATGCTGATTGCATTGCCCATAACAATTCTCTACTACGTGCTTCTTGGAGTCTAATCTATCTTTGGAGGCAAAAGAAGATTGATGCTGTTTCACGCTCAAGCGGGATGGGCGGAAAGGGAAAATGTAGAAGATATATTGGATTTCATTGAAGGAAGGAGAAATTATATATTTAGTATAGTAGAATGCTATATATTAATTTTAAGGGATTAATTATTCGATTTGTTCCAAATTTCCAGCTCACACTTCAACTCTTTAAATATTAATCTTTTAGTAGTATAGTTAGGTAGAGTAAGAGATTACAAGGCACGAGAGGTCAATATTTGTATTTTAATTTTTGGTTACAGTAGTGTCAATGTAGCGAATTTGCTCCTTCTTCCATGGCCAGTTGATATCAAATCAACTCCCAAAAGTTAGTATTATGCTTCCTTTGAACCTCAGAGAAGATAATACTACAATATTAACTGATCAGTTGAGATTTTAATTTCCGACGATTTTGACCTACTAATGGTCATGGAGTTGATGAGCCAATTAATTTCTTATCAATTTAATATAAGAAATTTTCACTGGGCAATTTGAAGGAGAAGGTGTAATGTAACGGTAGTTACCTGAACTAGCTAATTAAGATAATGGCCTGACTCTAATTATTAAAATGCCAAGACTCTTGGCACCTAATATATAGCTTGGATTTAATATATGTGAAATGATAATATATGTATAGAAGAGTATAATATATAGTACATGCATAGAAGAGGTCTAAACCTATACGTTTGAATATTTTTATACGAGGGGAACATTAACCGATAGTATAAATATAATATAAAAGCCATTTCTAGCATGGTAATTGGTAACATTGGCTTTTCCAATAAATCTCTTATATTAAGGCTAAAGTTTCAATTATATACTGTAGTCAATGTTAGGCTGGCTTCTGTGCATCGCTCCACTGGTTGCCTTTTTACAAAAGAAAAGAGTTAGGTTACTCTCTCCTTGGGATCTTGTATCAACATAAAGTTAAAAAAAAAAAAAAAAACACTGAACGGTTCAGTCTTTAGCCATGTGCGTTACAGATGATAAAGAAATCTAATTGGAGCAAAAATATTAAATCATGTCACCTTGTTGTTTTAGGTGCATGAAGGTGGTTTTGGATGTTCCAGAAGTTCCATTTCTCAAAGTTACAAGGAATTGTCTTGTTCTGATCAGTAACCCTATTCATGTCACAGTTAATTCATTACACCCAATTAATGAATAATATGCCCCGTCGAGCTTTGGTCATTCAAGCAATCGATTTAGTAATTTTAATTATACTTAGCCATAACGCTTATATTATCAGAGTTGGTAGTATCTGAGTATAATCTTGGAAAAGTTTAAATGCGACTAATTATACTTATTAATATATAACTACGAACGTATATTGCTATATTTATTATCTACCTAACCTTATTTTGTTAGTATAAGTTGCTTTGCTATCAAAGTTGATGATACTTGCAAACAAAATCTCAAGTATATAGTATAAGTTACAATAACGAAAACTCCCATTCGGTGATTATATAACATTAATCGGAAATGACAACTAATAAAAAGAGCCCGTGGCTTTAAATTTGAGAATTACATGGTTGACCAAAGCAAGTTTCTTGGAAATGATAAACAGCTCTAAAAGCAACGTCAAACTGACAATTTGATTAAGATCATAATCCCGAGTAGATACTGATGAATTTATGAGAAGGGGGTGAAAGAGAATCATTTGTGTATTTGGTAGGTGACAAAAATTATTCCATTGATCAAACTAATGAGATTGGATCAGAAACATCACATGTGCTTAAGTTCCTTATAATTTCATCATCAAGAAGATGATACTGATCCCCTCCCCTATCAGGTTCCACACCAAGACAGAATTTAAGAAACATACAAGCACCGTAAATAATAGATTAAAAGAAGAATTGGTTTCATTATTAATTTATTAGTTTAATTAACATGTTGTATTAGTTTATGATCACGTGGAAGACCAAAAGGGTGTCTTGTCTCTTTTTATTAAAAAGGTTTCTAATTAGGATGCTAAAGAGATATGGATTGGCAGGGATGCACATGAAGGTGTTTGTCCCAGTTCCAGGTACCTTTCAGACATTTATTCAATAAACAAAGGAGCTTTTGAACAGTTTGTGTAAACACTAGGGTGGACATAATGCATCCACTGACAGCAGGGAACTCTGGCCCCACGTGGGTTACTCCTCTCTGTTTCTTTGTTTGGCCTCTGCCTGTGAATGAATCAATCTTGGACTAGGGCAAGTGGAAATTTATTGGATAGTCATAAAATATCAAATCGGATTATGCATAGGACCGAGATTTTAATTTCGAGTGTTAAAAGTATTCACCACTAATTTTAAAATGTCATATTTATACGTAGTTAGAGGATAGTCAAAGTTGATACTTCATGACCATGTCTAGACTTGTGGTTAGCGGAATGTATTTTCATTACAAGAATGTTATGCTTGAAAAAAACTTTCACATGAATGTACTTTGAAAGAGTTTGGTTATAAATTAAATTTTTAACTACATTTTTAAAAATATGATATACTTTTTCAAAAATACTTTTGGCAATGTATATCGGAGGTGGCTTGACGTTGATTGACAATGGTCATCGATGGTTCAACAATGATCCGGGCGATCGTTGGCCAATGGTCTAGCACTGATCAATGGTGGTCCAACACCAACTAATGGTAGTTAGTCGCCGGCCACTGGGCAAGGGATTCCAATGATTGTCAAAGGTATAAGATTTTGAGCATTTTGGTCTTTGCACATTTCAAAACATTCTAATTCCATGAAAATCCAACATTTCCATGGGAGATGGGAATAAAAATTGGGTATTTTCATTCCTGAAAATGTAAATTACTTAGGAATATTTTTGTAACTATTTAACCAAACATGAGAACTTTACATTTTTATGATCATATTCGTGAAAGATGAGAAAAGATTCGGTGAACCACACTAGGATAGGGTAAGTGATGGCTTGGAGCTTGCTTGCAAGCGTGCATGAGCTGCAGCATCCAAGACTGGGCATATCAACTACAAATCCTGATTTCTGAAGGTGCCATCATATCCAAGATATTAAGATTACACAGAGAGATGAAATGTATAGAGTCAACAGATTCCTTTTGCAGCTCTCAATTGCACCGTTCCCATATTTAGCAAATCTAGACATGAGTATAGGCACTAGTGTTTACAATTGAAAGTGGGAGCCTTAATTGTATTTTTAGAACCTCAAATGACATGTTCTTTGGTTTGAATTACAAAATGATTAAATCAGATAGCAGCTACAAAAGGAGGAATTTTCACGACTTGTTTCTTGAGAAAACCTATTACGTATAGTAAGTGTTTCTGTTCATCAATGAACGTTGCTGGCATTGATCAAGAATTACCAATCATCCTGGAGCATTAACGATTTTAATGTTCATTTTTTCCTTACATTAATTCCTCGGTGATAATTTACATAGTTTATGTGACAAGCTCAGGAATGTTAATTTAGTGAATCTTAGCTCTCCTTCAAGGTAATAATTTGGATAGTGAAAGGCTGCATAATTCCATTCTATTAGAAATATATAAATCCTATTAGCCCATAAGGAAAATGTAGCAAATTGAGATAACCATAGAAACCAAAAGGTAACTCAGTTATCTGTTTAATTACAAAAATCAGCACTAGCTCCTATAATAAAAGCCAGAGAAAAAATAGAAAACCATAACTCTAGCTAAGAATCCACCAAATAGTTCATTTACAGAAGGGGTTCCAACCACAGCGGCAAGTTGCCTTGTATAATAAAAGCATGTACCCTAGTACTTTTTTCATCATATATTATATTCCACACGTCACTATCAACACCAAATTGGTTTGAACAGAATCTAGAAATCACAGAAAGAATGAAAATGATTGGTTTTAATTGTCATGTGGTGCAGTGTTTAGGAATATTTGTTAGACGGATTCTGCGCTGTAGTGTTCATCATGGGAACTGCCATTTTCTTTGCTGACTTTAGGTTTTGGCAAAGCGGAGGCTTGTCGAGGAAATATCTTGCTTGATTGCTGCTGCTTCAGATTAAGGTAAGTATAGAAAGACATACCAGCAATGGCTGTGAGTGCCCCAAAGATACTGATTATGCCAGGATCGGATCCAAAGAGATAATAGTTACCGAGGAGAACAACGCATGTCTTGAACTGCCCTAGAACAACATGCGAGATGGCAGATGTAGCGCTGCAAATTGCAATGGACAAAGAAGGAAAAAAAAGATAAAACATATTAGGTAACCAACAAGCAGCATTGATGTATACCACAATGTTCTTAATTTTATTAGGAAACACCAACCAACAGAAAACAATAAACTTGAACAAATTTTCAGCAAGGAAAATGATATTAAAATTCTTTCCAAATGATCTAACATTAATATTAATATTATCACACGATTATTTACTCGTGTACCTGGCCATATGGAGCACGGCTAGGATTAACACAACTATGAAACAAACAGTGTCAGCACATGTTTCCTAAAACTCAGTACGTGGAAGATCAATCTTTTAGTACATTGCAAGAGGATTGGTTAGTTGTCTTCCATACCACTCAAATATACTACTTTGTTAAATAATTTAGACATCATATATGTTGCAAAAAAAAAAAATACCAACAATCTGTAACCTGGAGAAAATATCTAGCTAAAAGTTAAAGTCTATATAGAGATATATGCTACATACTAATCATAATGATTTAATATGAACCATATAGGTAGCTCATTACTCAAAATAATAGTGATTTGTCCCTTAGTTTCCCATTGAAAGCGGAAAGCTTTCTATATTTACCAAAAGAAACAGTGTTTTATTTAATGCGAGTATGGGACCAAAGGCTTCTTGGCTCAACTCCTTGACTGAACAAATAAAGCCTAATCCTCTACAACAATTTATCAGTGCTTCACACCAAACCATTTTTGTTTTGACATGCCAATTATGGATTGCATTCTTCACACCCAACATTATGTACCATCATGAAAGGAAAGAAAATAAAAACTGAGTGTGTCGTCTTTATGTTTGGGACATTGGAGGTCAGTTCATTCTTAAATCAACGCTAAATTTGACAACCAAGTCAAGTAAACAAGTGGTCCCTATACCATTTAACAGAATAGGTTCTAAGCATTCTAGTATTCTACAAGAAATTGAAATAGGAACTCTTTTTACAGACAAAATCATTCAGCAGTTATACAGTAATACATATCACTTACCCTAGAGCTAAAGCACCAGACCACTGAAGCAAGAATCCAAGAACCGCTGATGCAAGAATAACCGACGTGCTCCAGAAGTTCCAATCAAAGGAAAGCACTCCTGGAGGGTCAAAGCTGGGTAGCATAGCAGCCAAGAAAATTAAAGTAATAGGTGTTGTTTTCCACATCAACCTGTTGATCAATCCACAAATTAGGCAAGAAGGAGAAAGAATTTTGTGATGCCAATCAGCACTGGGAATCTGGAGGTAACAACATAAAGACATAACTAATTTCTTACAAGAGGCTGAAAGAATAAATAAATTACTCACGCTAAAGCTGTCCAGTTCTCTTGTTGCTGCAGTCTGTTCCAGAGGATTTTGTTAACAGCACTAGGCACAATCCACGCCAACGCTACACAGGCACCAAATACATGGAACTGCAGATCAGTCACTGTAGCCACAGCAACACCAATAGATACCACTACCAATGCTAAAACCTGTAAAGTTCAATGCTAAAGTAAGCATTTCAATCTAAAATGAGATAAGCACAATAATCTGAATTCTTGAGTCTTGACTTGAGTCAATTGGCAAGAAACCACAATGCTCTTGAAATTTAAGACTTAATTCATTTAATTGCTGGTTTTAAGATAGCTGATCCATATTTGGCACATCATTGATTTCCCCCTATCAGTCAACAATATTGCAAGTTCGTAGGGAAAATATATGATATACAGATCATCATGGCTACAGAGCATAGGTTACCTAGATCTAACAACGTTTTTCAACAGGCATGATGTTAAAAATCACTAAAACATTATACAAAATGAAAAATCTCAAATACTAAGACTATTGTCCTAGTGGCTAAATCCTTTTAGTTAACTACAATTTTGAGATGTGCTTATAGGTCCTCAAAAGCACATACAATGTCATTTGAAATCAGTTTAAATATGCCAAAGCATTCAGTTCTCTTTGGCAAACATACAGGAGCACAGACATGTATGGACTCAGGAGGGTTTTCAACAGGCATGCTTTGTAATGATGTTATTTTAGCTAAAAAGCATGTGTGCTTACAGACGTTCACAGAACAAAATCTGCACATATTTAATATGAGTTAATATTATTATTAAAACCTCTTATTTCTAAAGGACTCAGCACGCACTTATTTATTTATCATCAAATATACATGAACAGCCAAAGAGAGTGCACTTGCCTTGGGCCAAGAAACTTTCTTCCTGTACAATACAAACTCTGCCACAACTATTGAAGGTGTTACTGCAATCTTTGCCATCTGATAGAAACCAATGCTGAAGATATGGAACATAAATTAATTGTGCAAGACAGAACACACACGCGAAAGTAAAACATGAAGAGTTGGGTTTACCTATTATACTTCAAGCTGACATTAGCAAGGCCAGTAGATAGAGACATAACAATTCCAAGAGTAAACACAGCAGACATCTGAGTGGCTTTTGAGGAAGGAGATGCAGGGAGCAAAGAAAATGCATTGAGTACAGCCATGAACAACCAGCTCACTACATAGTGGATTAGTGAAAGAAGAATGGGGAACTTGAAATTAACAGTTTGGAGCACCTGAAACCAAAAAAACGAAAAAGAAAATGAAATAGAAATATATATAAAACCATTTGATTGCCTCTACCAATCAGCTTCAGCTTTTAGGAGAGATGGTTTTTGACACAGTAACAAAGCTACTATGACCCAGAGGTGTAGAATTCAATCATTGCCGACCTCCATTTCAAATCAAAAAATTATCCACGCTGCAAGCCAAAAGAGCTATTGCGTGAGGAGGCTTATAAAGAAACATATATATAAAACCATGCAATTGTGTCTACCCATTAGCTTAAACGACATGAAAGAAGATAAGGCCAAGAAAGTCATCATCTAAGACCATTCTACATTTCAATTTCGAGACAAAAATGCAGCTTGATCAAAGAGGAAGAAAATTGAGTAATCCAACCATTTTGTTGGTGAAAATAATGCCAACTGAAACAACAAAGTTGAAGGCAAGCGCAGCAGCCGGACGGCCACATGTCCTCTGCTGCAGACGTTTTGCACCTTCAGAGGAAGCAAATTCATTGAACATAGAGGATCTCAATTCCTCCAGAGCTCTTCCTACAATGATCAGCAATACAAAAATTTGCTTGAGGTTCTTCCTCTCTAACAGAGACAAAAAAACATAAGTCATCTAATAAACATAAAAAATAAAAGTAAAAGAAAAAGTGCCGAACCCGAACTCATTGAATTATTATCGAATATTAGCAGCACAATGCAGAGAGAGAGAGAGAGAGAGAGAGAGAGCAATTGAACTTAGAATCTTGAGCGAAAGACAGAGAAGGAAACAATGCAGTGCAACGGAGAGTACTTATAAGCTGAACAAAAGAAACGAATGATGGAGAAACAAGCAAGCAAGGCCCCCCAAAAAACAAGGTAAAAAGGAGAAGGTACCTGCTTCCCCAGCATCACTATCTTTGCGCTTGAGAATCTTGCGGACGTGCTTTCTGATTAAGAAATTCAGCATTTTTCTGCTCTTCGGAAGAAACGAAATGCGTGTGAGAGAGAGAGAGAGATTGAGTGAGTGAGTAAGTAACAGGAAGCATGTAGCATGTAGCATGTAGCATGGAGCATGAAGCATGAAGCAGTTAGGGATAGTTGAGCTGAGTTGAAGTAGAAATACGGAAGGCCAAAACTTGATGAATGAAGGCACGGAGTGTGGACACGTGGATGGTGCCGGCGATGGCGGCAAATGGCAGCTGTCGCCGACTGATTACCACTGCTTTAAGCCCTCTCCTCCCCCCCCCCCCC
>QANU01057090.1:790100-848455 GCA_003254905.1 Nissolia schottii | reverse complement strand
AAAAAAAAAAAGCTTGCTTTATGGAAACACAAAAGCTCTGTTAGGGGCAAATTCTGTATTGTAATTTACTGTATCAAATTATTTTGATACATTATAAATTGTTTATACATTTCTTTAACAAAGTTGATGTATTAAAGCAAAGTAGGCATAATTACTGTTAAATTCTTATTAATAATATTTCAATAATGCTCATAACGTTTCATTAATTCAGTAAATAATACATCTTGCGTGCACGTTTTTTACCTTTGCATTACTATGGAGTTGGTATTCATGCGAGTTCGTTTTACTGGCGAAGTATCATAATCTGACATTATTGATTTATCATGAATATTCAAAATTTGTTTAAATATAATTAGAGTAATGATATATCTCTTTATAATTCTTTTTAATTTTTACAAGTTCTCATACATACAAAATGAAATAAACTAATAAATGCAATAATGTCTTATATATAAATTTAATAATGAGGATTAATAGAAACATTTAGTAGGACACATTTCATTTATCATATAACGAACTTGAAAGAGATTTGATAACTCGTCCTAAACAGTAATTAAAAGAAAATGTAAGTACCACTATTCCTTTTAATTCAATTTGTCGAATTCAATGAGTTTCCATAGATTTAATTGGTATGAAATAATGATGTGTGTACTGACAGTACCATAAAGAATATCGTTTATTGTAACTCATTCATTACATGCCTTTACCCAAAAGCTGATCAAAATTCAAAATCATGGTCTCGATTTATTGCTCATAAAGAAGTAGGGAAAGGTGAGAGAGCCAAAGCTACATCCAATTTGGCATAGTTATCCATTCAATTCAACCAATGAATGAGTCATGAATGTAGAGGTTGACAAATGTGAACACCGGTGCCGGCAATAAGTGATGAGAGTGACACAAAATCCATTTTATATGTATGTATGAGTTAGGCTTTTTACCTTTCCTATCGAGTAAAGATCTAACTATAATTCACTTGGTGTGTTTGGTTTACATTATGATAAATGAAAAAAGACACTTTAGTTTTTCAGTTCCTTCGAGTTCAAAAGTTCTAGCTGGTTTTGGAATTTGGATTTAAATGAGATTGTTGAGTCATAATTTATAACCTCCCATATCCAACTTTTTCTCACCAAGTCACTGATTTTTCTAAGCAATTTATAAGTTGTGAGTGCTCCTAGA
Organism: Nissolia schottii; assembly: GCA_003254905.1. Classification (NCBI taxonomy): domain Eukaryota; kingdom Viridiplantae; phylum Streptophyta; class Magnoliopsida; order Fabales; family Fabaceae; genus Nissolia; species Nissolia schottii. The sequence continues at coordinate 847,279 of QANU01057090.1, read as the reverse complement.
CTTTTAATTAAAACCTCATTTGAATAGTAGTGTTAACAGGCTCTTTTACATCTTACCAGTTTCTGTTAACTAGATTGGGAAAATAAAATAACAGACTTAGGTGGTGAGAGTTATGAACTGGATTGCAACTTTTCCTAATTCAGTTTTGTGTCCAATTTATGATCAAGGAAACCCATACAGAGCAAATCTACTTCTGTGACTTCTGTGAGCCACATTAATTCAAAACCAAACAGGCCCCATTCCGCTTTTGGGGGATGAGGGACCAATTCCATGCATTTATCATATGTGCAGATTTGAAAGTAATTAAATAGCTTGCCTTAAAAATTCACCCCCTCCATATTTAAAAGACAAATATTCTCTAATTTGGTAAGGGTTAGTAATTAAATCTCACAAGGACTTAGATCCGATATACATGATGTGATGTTCAGATTAAAGCACTTATCCTAATTACATGCTTATCTGACTTAACGCTTGTGTTTGGTACCACGTATATTTTTTGTATCTCGCTGAAGCTAAGATAGAAAAGACAAAAAAAATTTGCTTGAGGGGACACAAAATTAGAATATGAAGGGACATGAATTTTCTCTGTCTCTGTCCCTCTTGTCATGTCTCTGATACCAAATGTAGCCAAAGACTTGTAAATGTTATAAAATTTGACATAAGTCTTTATAAAGTCTGTATACATTACAATGTTACGAAATTTGACATAAGTGAATGTAAATGCTACAAATATGAGTGATATTTAAGAGATCTAACTTTTAAACCTATATATAAACCTACATACTTTAGTGAATAACATTTGACATTTTAAGGGATAAAATAGAAAATAAAATATCAAGTGTCATTAATCAAAATGTACATGTAAGTTGATAAATAGGTTTAAAAATTAGTTTGACTAAACATTTTTCTACAAATATCCTACCGGCCAAATTTAGGCTATAAAAGAGTAGCTCTTACTACTCCATAAGTTACGTTCTAACACTATATCTATCATTTCATATCATTTATTCATTAATTTTAGAATCAAAGTAGTTTTTACGAGTATCACTACTGAGAGACTAGTCAACAACCACCAAGTGCCACCATCTCAAAGAATTTTCATGCTTTACACGAAGTAAGAATTATGAATTATCTAAGAATTTGTTCTAAATATAAGTACATGTAAGATAGATAAAGAAGTGCCCTTTCCATTTTCTACATATGTAGCAGTACACTTTAATTTGAGCTAACCAAGGCAAAAAGTTTGATCTTGTTTATGTTTCATTAATTTATAGAGCACTGCATGGAATATGCCATCATTAATTGTTCTAACAAGTGGAGCAGTACACCTCTAGATCTATATCAGTCAATAGTTCCACGCCCCTTTTTCTGTTGCTACTGCATCAGAACATCAAGGAAGTGAATAGCCTCACATGTCACGCATTATATTAATTTGCACCGTGAATATATTCCTCACGGTTTGCATAAGGACGCTAACCTGTCCATCACTCTTCTTTATTATGTGCAATCCATTATTTCTTCCCTATACTCCTCATTTTCGTTCTGTTCTCATCAAATTACTCTAACAGCTACCATCTTGGATGGTCACATTTTAACCAATTTATTCACCTAAGTATATTACTGTTTGCGTTTCAAACGTGAATATTAATCAAATGTGAATATTAAAGTCTCGGGTGTGTCATTAAAATTTAAATTAAATAAAAAGTATATAATATTTTAAATTAAAACATGATGTTAATTCACTTTTGTGTCATAGATAGTTATATCTAAATTGTGTTCTTTTATTACAATAAATTAAAAAGAAAATATTAGAAATATACAGCAAAAGGCGTATATATAAGGCAACACATTGGCCAAAATTACATTTAAGTTTATTTACAGACCAGAACCAGGTCAAGGGCTATTGACCGATAGCTTTACCTAACGAATATACTATCAATCCATGAAGCAAAATGGGCGCACAAAGTTTCACAAACCCAGGCCATCACCATTTTCCCCTGATTCATTCTACTTTACATATATAAACACAGCCTAATCAAGCAAAAACCTATCCGTAATCATCACAGTCTAATTCATTGCAACTTGACACCAGCTAGTAGCTACCACCAAGACAAAACAGAACAGAACATAACAGAACAGAACAGAACAGCACTCCACTCACACTGACACTGAAAAGGCACCACTAGCCACTTTTAATTTATTTAAAATATTTTTGTTAGAGTGATCAGAGCATAATCCTTATTTGCTGCTCGGTAGCACGCACCATCAGAGGTTCATATATATGTATATATATATATATATATGTTGTCATTGTCGCGCAAAGATCAATTGCTGAAGTAAGTGCGAGGAGAGAAGAGGCGGCGGGGCGAGAACATTCCCATGTATCGCGGGGAGGCGAGGCCATCGATGGACCTATACTCCGGCATGATGAAAGCCTCGCGCTCCTCGCGGGCGGACCCACTCCCGCCCCTCGTCATGCCGCCGTTAAACGTCCCGTACTTGACCAGCCTCCCCACCCAGGACTTCTTCTTACCACCAGCCGCCGCCGTGGGGCTCTGGCCGGTGTTCATCTTGTGGCAGAGGTACTCCTTGACGGCATGCAGCCCCTGGTCCACGACGTCGGGAGGCGGCGAGACGAGGGGGTTCCCGTCGACGCAGAGCTTCTGGAGCTTCTTGAGGCAGCCGACGGAGTCAGGGAGGGACTTGAGGCGGTTGTAGCTGACGTCGAGCTCGAGGAGGGAGAGGAGGAGGCCGACGGAGTAAGGGAGGGAGTGGAGGTACTGGAAGTTCTGGCTGACGTTGAGGGTCTCGAGGTTGATGAGGTTCTCGAGGTCGTCGGGGAGGGAGCGGAGGCAGTTGAGGCGGGCGTCGAGGGCCCTCAGGGCGGTGAGGTGGGAGGTGGAGCGGGGGAGGATGACCAGCTTGTTCGAGTTGACGGACAGCTTCTTCAGGTTGATGAGCTCGAACCCTATGGTGTCCGGGAGCTGCCTCAGCTTGTTGAAGTTTGCGTTCAGTTCTTCTAAGGACCTTCATGTTTACCACAAACTAGTATTCATTATTCATTTCCATATATAAATAATTGAAAGACAAAACATATATATGAAGCTCTTAGAGGAACATTTGAAACGTACGCTTCCATGAAGGAACATGCATATGCACATCTAGTGTACCTAAATAATTATCAATCAAGAAAATCTGAAAATAAGTTTTAAAAGAGTTAATACCTACCTATTTGATCCTAAATTTTACATTTGTAATTTAGTTGTTCCTTCAACTTAAAAAACAATATCAGGTTAGTCTCTAGACTTTGCAAACGTTAAACTCGTTAGCCTCTACTTCATGTTTTAAAAGGAAATAGAGTTACATTGTTAAGAAACTATTTAGGAGAAATATTATGGATGTTTAGAGATTATTTAGAGCAAAGAATCTAATGTTTGCAAAGTAGGGACCAAATATGATATTAACTTTTTTAAAAAAAATTAGTTTCTTACGTGTCTTATGAGATAAATACCCTCTCCTATTAAATTTTTCTATTTTTGATAAATTTTAGAACTAATTCATCAAATTTTTTGTCATCATTTCATGATTTGTGATCTTGAAATTTTTTTTATTAATCAAATCATTGAAAGAGTCAACTTATAAGAGATTTAGAGATTTTTGCGAACCACTTAAGTTTATGATGCACCTTTCCACATATATTGTATTGAAAAATATTAATTTATTATATTAGATTATATAATACATCAATATATCATATTATGAAATGATAGCAACATTCTATAAATTTAATTCTAAAAATTATTTTAAAAAAATAGAGAAATTCAATTGAAGATGGTATTTACCCGGCATGTGAGATACTACCTTTAAAAAAGAGAGAACTAATTATTACCTGCAATTCTCAATAGTTTTGGGGAGGGATTCGATGAGGTTTCCGGAGACATTCAACATCTTGAGCTTATGGAGGCATCCAATGGAATTAGGGAGGGTCCTAAGCTGGTTGGAGTGCACATCCAACACCACCAAGTTCAGCAGTCTTGCCGTTAAAGACTCCGGAATGTTCTATAACAATATTAAAAAAAATAAAAAAATAAATATATTTAATTAAAGGTAATATATATACATATATGTAAGTGGACATTAATTGGAGAGAGAGAGAGAATTAAACTATACAACATAAATTTAAAAGACTGCCTCCCCTCACATGGAGTTGGTTTTCGAAATTGTTTTTTTATTTGTCTTTTATTTTTATTTTTTCAATTTATGGATAAATATAATTAACAAAGAGAGTTTTGCGTGCTGCAAAGGCGAAGTTATCGTAAGACACAATATATTTAACGGCAGCTAGTTATCTCCAAATGTTTTGTGTGAAAAAATTTATCATCTTTTATATAATTCACTCTTTTTAATATGTGTTTATTCACTTTTTTTTTCAATTTTCAATCAGTTTTTTTCGTTTTTTCGTTTTCATCATGTTTATTATTTTTTATTTTTTAAATGTTTATGCATATGTATAGAAAATTTGTGCATTCTTGCTTAAAAGTTTGTGAATGCGAACACAAAAGTTTTCTTCTTCATATTTGTTTACATTTACTTTTTTATCATATTTTTTGTTTTTGGTTGTTAAAATATTTGTGCACGATAGAGAGTGAGTCCACGAGTGAGTGGGGAGATGAAAATAAAGTGCGATAATTACTTTTTATTATTTAATGCACTACAAATTCGATTTGATTTAATTTCATATTTAAAAAAGTTTGTGTATGTATATCTAAAAGTTTGTGCAGTTAGTGTAGATCATGGGTTGCACCATGGTTGACAACATTTATACACCTAACATTACTCTTAACATAAATATATCCCCTTAATTTATTAATAATAATAATAATAATAATAATAATAATAATAATACAACTTGTTCTTATCATTTGCTTTTGTTTTAATATAATCAGATATTTTTTTGTACTAATATAATAAGATATATGATATTTATTAACATGTACAAGACGCGTATACGTTAAAGTAGCAGTCGATCTAGAAGAAGAAACATATATATTTTACAAAATCTATGTTAATATGACTACCGAAGAAGCCATCCAAATACAACCAAACAAGAATTATTAAAATATTATTTATAATATTAATTGATAGAAACATTTGATAAGTAGTTATCCTTTTATCTATACTTTTGTGAGATAAAAAAAATTGAAAAAATAAATGGAATGAAACATCAAAGTTGGTTTTGACTTTATCATCGTGGGAACTGGGTATCCATTATTTCGTGATAGTGCTATTTCTATCCTCTGTCGTTGTTAATTGCATAGAATAAAAATTCATATATTTCACAAAACAATTAGTTANTATATATATATATCTTTTTTCTTTCTTTTTTGGTTGAATTAAAATAAAGTTGAAGATTTATAACATCTTTAGCTTGTAGGCGTCTACAAGTTTCCTTAATTCATGTATATGAAGTATTCATCTTAGTTAAGCTGAATATGATTAGTTTTAGGGTTTAAGGTGATTTAATTTTAGCTAAGATCAAAACAACCACATGCATAGTATATGCTATCAAATATATTCATTCTTTGAAAGTCTCCATATTGCTCCATGTATTTTCCTTTTCCCCAGGGAATGGGGCATCTCCCCCAATAAACCGCCTCACCCAACTCTCGGTATTGCTCCAAATACATATGCTCCATATATATATATGGCTTTTTATTCAAGAAAATGGAAGGAATGAAGGGAAAAAGTCATTGATATCTAACATATCAGAAATATTATATCCAGGACAAAAGAAATTATCAATAATAATAATAATAATAATAGTTATTCGAATATATAACCATTAATTTTATCTGATGAAAGGCTCGAGCTAGCCCGAATAAATAAGTAAAATGATAGTAAGATTAAAAATAAATAAAGTTCAGTGAGACTCAGTAACGGTGGGATTACATACCTGAAGGTTGTTATTGGAGAGGTCCAACTTGCAAATGGAAGCCAAGTTAAGAGAAGGGTTGGGAAGGGAATTCAAGGACATGCCACTCAAGTCCACAATCTGAAGCCTGTCTTCCACCTCTATGGTCCAAGCTCCTTTACTACTATTATTGCTCATCATCGATGATGGCTCCTCAACCCGTTGCTGCTGTTCGTACATCATCTTAAATATTCCCCCAAAGTCACTATATATATATGCCACCACTATTTGTTCACAAACACAATTGAATAACCTTGATTTGTCCTTCTTATTTTTCTATCTCTTTTTGTATATTCTTTTGATATATAGAACAAAATTCAACAAATTGAAAGGGGGGGATAGAGAGGGAGACAGCGCGAAAGCAAAGATGAAAAGAAGGAGTAAGAGATGACGGAAAAAATGAAGGGATGGTTAGTTTTGAATTGAAGAGTTAAGAAGAGAGAGAGAAAGGGAAGAAAGAGAGGGCGTACGGACGAGAAGGGGAGAGTGGGTGTGCCACTTGTTTTGGTTGACGTATGATACAAAGTACGAGAACCGTATACTTACTTTTAGGTGGTTGCGTACGTGGCCACGTTCGTTTGATCGAGTCAACCCTTCTCTCATTTTCTATTTACAAAGGAAAAATATGAAACACCAAAATAAGAAAACAAAAGGTATGGTTGGGTGAACAATTATTATTAGGTTGAATTCTAAAACCCTTTATTTTCTCTACTGTTGTAATGCATGCCCCCTCCTCAACCGCGAATCTCGGGCACCTTATTCTCTTCTGTAATGTCAATGTGTTCGGATGTCCACATCTCCTCACTAAATCATGATAGATATTAACTTTTATGTATAGATATTTATACTATTATTTTTAATCCTTTATTCTTGTATAAAAGATTTTTTTTAAGCAAAATTCAATTACTTTCATTTATGTGATAATATATAATTAAATCACAGTATAAAATTTAATTCTATAAAATCTAACACTTCCTCGTAATAGAAAACAAATTCAATAATTTGATTGTATTCTTAATTTGATCTCGAGAGTCTGGACACAATACATACAGCTAATTTATCCAATTCAACTTGAAAATTAAAAAAACCACACACACACAATTGTTTCGTTCATTGATTTTTTTTTTTTTTGGAATTTTAACGAAGTCTTCTTTGATTTTACCGTGTTTGAGCGGGAAATGGTTTGAAAGTCAGTATAATAATGACTTTTAGCTGGAATAAAATTCAGTTGCAACTTATCAGCAAAAACAAATTGTTGTCTAACTAATTAATGTACTTTTGTTGATAATTGTACTTTTGTTTTTGGAAGGAAAAAAATGTACTTTTATAGGCTTAGTGGTCCAAGCCTAGACATCTACGTTTTTATTGAATTATATATATAAGACTTTTGAAATGAAGAGTATAAAAATCAACCAATTTTATTAAGTAAAAATGTGTAGTTCTTGTTCGTATAAATTTATTGGTTGAAATCTTATTGTCGATAGAAACCTTTTAATCATCAGGTTAGGTATTAATAACATGTAATCAAAGTATATTGTAACCTAAAAATAAAGTTGATATGTCACCGATCGGGAAAAAGAAACCAAGTGGATACGCCATAAAATATCTTGAGTATGTGCGGTTTAATATAATTTCTCATTTCTCATATGATGTGATGAAGAAAATGCGATAAAAGATGTAGTCACGAAAATAACATAATAATCACTTTCAGAGTTTAATAATGTATTGTGGTTGTTGGACACCTATTTAACGCAAGATCTATGCCATAGATCCCAACATTGGCATAAAGAGGACGGCTACAGATAATAATATACATGAACGTCAAATATTGAAGATACTAGTATAATTTATTTGCTGCATTTGTTTACGGGAAAAATACAATGTATAATAATAATAATAATAATAATAATAATAATAATAATAATAATAATAATAATAATAATAATAATAATAGATGAAAAGAACAACCTCGGTTTCAGGTTGACAACGGCGGGATTATATAATAAAACCACCAAGTAGTAGTGTGTTTTGTTTTCCAGCTTGCAAATCCTTGAAAATTTTCAGGTACAACTAATCTTCGCCTCTCCTATATATATAATTGCCATTATTTTATTTAGATTTTTTTTTGTCTAATAGATGTCAACTTGCGACAAACATAAGGGCTAATCTCCATTCGAGGTTTCAAGATCAACAAAATGAATATGTCAATTTCAACAAAACAATTTTTTTTCATGCATATTGTCAAAGTTTTTGAAATTTCTAGTTACACTATTTTGTAAATGTTTTTATCATTAAAAAATTGATTTTGTGATAATCTTATCGCAAAGGTGTGAAGTTCATGATAATAGGTCTATCATCTCCCACACATTTACAATAAGTGAGTGTAATGAAGTGAATTTGTGTAAATTGAATTATGAAGAGTAATGATAGAATTGTGATAATTTCTGCATTTCTTGTAGTTGAATTACAAGAGAAAATGGTAGAGATGGAAAACTAGAGAGAAGAAGAATCCTTAGAGAGAGAGTAGGATTAAACCAAATACATTTTCCATACCCTCTTTACCACGCAAATCTCCTATTTATACTATTATTGGCCTCTACTAATTAGACCAATTTCGATGTGGCCTTTATTTACTTAGGCCCGTTACAGTGAGTTGTCAAATTAAATTAGGTTATCATAATAACAAGACTCTATATAATTTTATGCATGTTTTATATAAGAATATTCTTCTATGTGCACAAAATTAGACAGTTGAGAATACAATCATTTTGTAATGTGAAAAATGGAAAATACAAGTTCATGAGACTGTACAATGGGTCAACCAAAGTATACTTTCCGTATGGTACAGTGTTCCTTCAACTTGTGCGTGACTTGCCAGCGGCGACTTTTCACTCTGTTGTATACAAAAGACAAAATTCATTTGAATTACCATAACCAAGTTTTTAGCAGATTTGAATTCTCTAAATCAAACGGCACCATAATAAATTTATCTCTATCTACGAAGTGCTCACAAGTGCAATAATTTGAAAGTTTGAAGCATGAAGATAAATTGGGTTACTAGCGTCCATTGACGACCAAGTATATACTTGGTCCAAAATTCACATGATTCACGTTGCATGTAACCCGTACGTGATTGCGGCAGGGTTCTTTCTTATTAATGATTAGTAGAAACAAAAATGAAGACGTTGTATATACTTCTACTAGAATCTTTTTATTTTAGATTTTGCTAGTAAGTGTTGTTACAATATTTGTTAAGAAAACATGCATGATAGTGGCGTGTTTTTAATATAACATTAAATACTCCCTTCGTTTCAATTTTACTGTTCATTTTCTATTTTTTAAATTTTAAAATATTTGTCCATTTATAATATTTAGATGTAATTAATTTTTTTTATTTTCATTTATACTCTAATTGTAATTGAGCATTTATTAGTACATTGGATGTGAAAAGAGTAATAATTGTATTGAAAATAAAAATTTATTTTAGAGGTAATTTTGTCAATTCATATTATTTTATACATTTACTAAGATAAAACATAACAGATATAGTGCTTTATAAACTTAAAACTTTCAATTCTTTGTATCTAATACTCTCTCTGTCCACTCTTATATGTCTCTTTCGACCGGAAATTTTGTTGACAATTAGCTATCGTTTACTTAGATTAAATAAGTGTTAATTATTGTCTTTCTAACTATACCCTTATTTATTATGAGTTGTCTACTCTTATATTAATTATTGAAGAGTAATTTAGTTTAATCACTTAATGTTTTCTTTAAATATGTGCAAATTAATTATTTTCTTAATATATGTGTATTTGTTAAGCGACATGTAATATTGGATGAAGAAAATATTAACTATTACTTTTGACTTTTAAATATATTATTTACTTATTGGATCTAAATATAATCGCATTACCTCTTTCTTTTTAAAAAAAGAACTGGGGACGTAGTAATCTCAGCAACAAACACAGCAGGCATGAAACTTGACAACAAAAAAATACCCCAGGTTGCAAAGTTATATTTATGATATAACCTTTATGAAAGTTAGGGGGAATGGTCAACTAGGTCCCTGACCTTTTTCGCGTTTCCCACATTGGTCCCTGAAAAAAAAAAGTCTGATAGGTCCCTCAACTTTTCCTCCGTTGATCATGTTCATCACTCTATCACCTTGTCGTCTCTTTGTTAGTTAACAGTTGCACACATGGCCGTTAACTCTCCTCTCTATCCTAATCACTTCACACTTCAACACATCAAAACGGCGTTGTTTTATAACATGCAAAGCGACGTCGTTTTGCAACTCAGAGAAATGAGATGATAGATGATATGAATGACGTTTTTCTTGAGCGGGGCGAGACCGTAGTTGAGGGAGCGGGCGGCCGAGGGCCACATTTCAGGTCTGATGGAGGGGGGTCCAAAGGGAGTGGAGGTAGAGGCAAGGCCGACGTTGAAGCTAAGGGAGAGGTCATCAGCAGGTCGGGCGGAAAGGGCGGAGGTGGCTACCTAGTCAGGGAAAGTGTCGAAAAAGGCAATCTCCTTGTAGTAGCCACAACTGAATCTCTTTGTCTAATAATCCCAATGACAAGTACTATATCTATATAGATATATGAAATGTGAAAGTTGTTCGTGGTTAATTGTGAGGCGAAGGGAAGGGAGGGGGGTTGGTTGGGAATTATAATTATGTGGATAGGATGTAAGTAATGCAAGTGTTATTTATTGAGGTGAGATATCCTCTCTCTCTCTTGCAGTGTATGTGAAAGGTTTTTTGAAGAGAAAGAGAGATCTCGGTTTGTTAATTTGTCGATTGATGATAGATTTTCTCACTCAAAGTGTGGAAAGGAAAAAAAGGAACAAGTTACTGCTTTCTGTTGGTTGCTATTGTTGCAGTTGTGGTGGGTTACTAGTCTGATGGGGGAAGATACTTCTACTGTTGCAATTGTGGCGACTACTACTACAATGGCCACCTAGGTCCTTGACCTTTTTTTACATTTTCTACATTGGTCCCTGACCTTTTACAACATGCAAAAGAAGATGAAGGCTCGTTTTTAAGTTGTGATAGGATTGAGTTAGGGAATTGATGATGAGTGAGAGTGTGAGGACAGAGAGGGGACGATGAGGACATGGTAAAGTCAGTTTGTGTTCTGAGAGTGAGAGGACGGAGAGGATAGGGATGGGTTGAAAATTTTGGGGATGAATTATATGTGGATTGTTTGTGAAAAATTGGTTTCAACACACAAAAATGATTTCGTTCATCTCATTTCTCTAAGTTGCAAAACGATGCCGTTTTGATGTGCTGAGGTGTGAAGTGATTAGGATAAAGAGGTGGATTAACGGCCACGTGTATAGCCGTTAACTAGCAAAGAGACAGTAAGGTGATAGAGGAATGAACGTGGCCAACAGAGAACAAATTGAGGGACCTGTGAGGGACTTTTTTCTTTTACTCGGGAACCAATGTGGGAAACGCAAAAAAGTCAGAGACCTAGGTGGTTATTCTCCTAAAATTTAATTTGAATTTTACTTATTGGATTAATTTTTAATACTCAAGATTATTACCCTTAATTCATTATGCGTGAATTCAGAAATTATTAAAAAGTTTGTCATATAATCTTCCAAATTCTCGAGTTGACAAATCATAATAGGACACGAAATAAATGAATAAATAACAAGAAAAAAAACATGTGAAATAATTATAAAAAAAATAAGTGGCGGCGTTTTGGACAACGATGTTGCTCTCATCCTCTAACTCTCCCCCTTATTCCGTTTGTCCTTTATTTGTACCAAAAAACATTGAGCCTTTTTAATGATGACATTTTTAATTTTCAAAAGGAAGACGGGACTATTAATTAAAGGAAACAAGAATTCAAGATTATAATAATACAGCATACCTTCTTTTACTCTGATTAAAATTAAGTATTTTTATCGTTAAAAAATCAAACAACTTAATTTGGTCATGTGTAAGGCATTGAATTGAAGCATCTCATATTAATTAGCTTTATGTGTTATGTTATCACATTATTTAGGGATACGATCATGGTGGTCTTTGTTATTCTTTGGACAACTCTTTCTCCCTATAATTTTTTTTATTGAATTAGACATACTTAATTTTAGAAAAACGAAAGGAGGAGAAAATGAACGAACCAGAGTCTATGGGGGACGTTTACTAAGTATGAAGGAGCCAAGGGTACGGCTTTAACATATTAAACAAAACATTGACTAAACAGCATTCTAATGATAAGGTTATCACTTGTCCGTTCAAATTATTATTGTACTTAGCCTACTTGTAGGGGTTTGTTAGCCATTGTTTTGCTTGAAAACAAAATTAAATGTTCTCAGAAGAAGAAAAAACGTTATTATTCATAGTTAATGTGCTTTTATTGTTCATAGTTTATTACTTTATTATGGTCTGTTATTTAGTTTTCACTACATTTGCAATTATTGTTTGAAAGAACTCTTAAAAAATACCAAAACCATTGTTTGAAAAACCTCTTAACCAAAACCAAAGCTGGAGAGCCACGAACAGAAGACCTCAATATGAATATCATGGGGCATTAACCAAAACTCAAGCGTCTCCCTCTCATTTGGGCAGTAATGATTCTACGATTAATGACTGTCCTAAGGTCAAGGATGATTCACAGTACAAATACAGTTTATAAATTTTTTACCACTGCAGCTAAGAAACATAACGCCATAAATCTAATTCGGCGGCAAAATTCAAAACAATATAGGATTCAGGAACCTTCCATAAAGGTTGCATTCCTTCAACTTGAAGGCGGTTGCATCATGTTATTGGGAGGAGGTGGCGGCATTGAGGACTGAGGATATGCCATAGGCCGTCCACCCTGTTGCTGAGGTGGTGGTGGAGGTGGTCGCCAGACAGGAGGAGGCTGGCTTGCCATTACATTTGGTGGCGGAAGAGATCTTGGAGGACCCGAAACAACTTGTGGAGGCGGCGGCATTGGCATGCCAGAGGGAGGTGGCCTGAACTGCTGGACTTGAGGTGGTGGCATTACATGTGGTGGTACACCATGCTGCTGTTGATGCCAGGGTGGCTGCCCAGCTACTGGCATAGGCTGGTAAGCTGCGGCTTGAGGGGGTGGAGGACGGAGGGCAGGCATAGGAGGCGGAGCAACCCCATTAGCAAAGGGGCGAGGAGGCACCGGAGTAGCAATGGTGCCATTAACCTGAGCAACATTGGGAAGTGTCGGAGGCCCGCTGGCAAATAAAGTATGAGGCCTGCTTTTCTGTGCCGTTGGATTGCTCGCAGCCAAAACTCTCTCTGCATCATTGCATGAAACATAAGCAGATTGATGCAATATGCATGAAATAATCCCAAAAGAAAAGATTAGATAGTTGCAAGAAAAGGGCTAACCTGCTGGAGTACCGTGCCTTTCCCCTTTAGTGTCTTTCTTATAAGCATATGACACTGTAATTTGACGATTGCAAAGATATTGTCCATTCATTGCCTATGAAATATAGAAAATTTCATTCTCAGTGGTGTGCGAGTGCTTAACCCTTACTATAATCTATAATTAAAAATTATTTGGATTCACAGATGATAACAAAATTGAAACACATTTTTATGGTAATATGAAACAAATAAATGGGAATAAACAAACACAATATAAGTATGCTTCACATTCGGGCTTAAAAAAAATGTATGATTGGACATAGCAAACTACTTGCAACTGTTGCTAGCCACAGCAAAAAACATATGAAATGACAACTATAGAATTTATGGTCAGCATGTGCTGAATTTGTATAACAAAAGAAGGAAAGGTTGACCTCACCCTACATTCTTACAAATGAATCAAACACAAGTTTGAGGAATACCTCAATAGCCGAATCAGATGCCTCAAATGAATCATAGCTGATGAAGCCAAAGCCACGGGAATTTCCTGTTTCGGGATCTCTCATAATCTGTAACAAAAAGCCCTAAACATCAGATCATGCGCATAATTTGGAGTGCAATCAATCCATCCTTCTAGATGTAATGAAAGATATTAAAAGAGTATAACCTTTGGATTAGTAACAATAACTCCAAATGCACTGAAAGTATCATATAAGAGCTTCTCATCTACATCCTGCAGCAACATCAGAAACAGTTATGTCAAGTCTCAAAGTCCAACGCAAGTGAGTTGGCTAAACATTCGCGATTGGTGACTTACAGGATCAAGGTTACCAATGAAAAGGTTTGCCCCAACATCCAAGCTCTTTTTATCTTGGGAAGCCTGGAACAAAAAAGAAAACAGTATAATCAATACTCTTTAATCAAGTGGCATGGACTGAGGTGAGGTAGAAATACAGCAGGAATCACACAGAGCACAACAATCAAACACAATGCAAGTATGAAAGATTAAATACCATGTGGAGATAAGAATGATATCTTGGAATGGCAGACAGTAAGGGTTGGGAAAATTAAAAGATTGATATTACTTAGTATTTATTACAGAATTTGAATGTGATAATGACAATTCCATTCTTCCCTGCCTTCCAAGAGAATTCCTTTGTTTGGTTCAAAAAACAGAAGAAAAACAAGTCATGGATTGGAAAGAGAATTAATTCCATTCAAGTTCCTTAGCCTTGATTCATCAGAGAGAAGAATTGACATTCACTCCCAAAGCATTGGTAACGGTGATTCCTGGCAACCATCAATCGGTTATTGTTTGTTTTATTTCCTTGTTCATCTTCTTAGGTAATGCATTATGATTCCATGTACCAAACATAAAAATAAAATTGAATAGAATAAAATACCCCCCTTCAAAACAAAACCAAAGAGCAGGGCTTGTCCACCATTCCAACTCCTTCCATTCTCATTCTCAGTCTAAAACATTTGATTCCATAACACAAATAGGATCTAAGCCTCTAAGGACTTAGACACATCCAACTAGATAAAATCCATTAAAAAGGGAAGGCATATAACATCTGTACATTTCCTTACAATATTACTTAAATATGGTATATTCCGTTATTTCATTCTTTTTGGCTGCTTTCCAATGTTTCATTTTAAATACATTCCTCATTGACCTAAATCAACATATTGAAGTCCTTTACGCTTAAATTTGATAATCTAAAAGAATTCAGAAATTTCCTTATGTATATCAAACAAGTTTATCAAGGGTCCAAATCACACTTTTAATGTTCAGCATCTCTTGATTCCAAAAGTAAATTTTTAAGGTTTTTAAATATATCTTTCAATCAAATGACAAGTATTTCCCCTAACTTCTAAGAATCACTGTGATCCACTAAGTACAAAAATTTCATGCTCATCTCTGCCAAACAAATGTCATGGACCAACACTCAGAATGACAGCCTGACACCTCAAAACAGTGAAAAACCAAGCCTTACTTACACCACAAGGTGGTTTGGCTATCAGAACAAAATAATACCAATTGGCAAAAAACTAAACAAAATCATTCAGAGCAAGGCACTTTTAAATGGTTTCTCCTGTAGTTGTATTTGAACTTCCTCTACCCTTGTTAATCAGAGTAGCTTCCATTTGGTTTGATGTTTCTCACTAGAGCCTCTATTAGGTCTTCTCCTCACTTGACCAAACCACCTTAGGTGAGTTATAATCATTTCCTTCTCCATAGGCGCTACTCTAACTTTCTCCTGATCGTATATTATTATTTCTACCCACCCATTCAACACAACATTATACTTTTCCTTACCCTTAATTTATGCTCTGTTCTTAACCTTTACATATTACACCTGTTAAGTACTTCCAAAACATGTTAAGCTTTAGCATAGTAGAACACGGTTTAGTACTTAAACACCCAAAAGGCACAAAGAGAGAAGCCAAAAAATGACAGTACCTTGTTTACACGTATAGGCTTCCCATATAGTTTAATCATATTAAGCACCTTAATGGCCTGCAATGGAAGAAAGGAAAAAAAAAGTAGCAAAATAGTCAAATACATTTAGAGAGATTAGGGCATAGTAACAGGGCCGTAGCACTGAACTCAATAATCAATAACAACAAATCCATACATAGTCAGCATCTTCTTCGCTACGGAATTCGACAAATCCATAACCCTGGTGTTGGTTGGTGACTCTGTCCTTTGGAACATAGACATTAACTGAAAGATAAAGGAAAGTTAGGGTTTCAATATGAAGCAAAACCCTAACATCTATAAAGAAAATAGCAATCAAAAAATGGGAAATGAAAGGATAGAAGAATGAAGACATACCGACAGGGCCAGCCTGAACGAAAAGCTCCCAGAGCAACTCCTCGGTGGCCTGAGGGTCGAGATTGCCGACGTAAGCGGTGGCGTCTTGGTTCCTCTCGGCGGAGTGTTGGCCCAGCAAGTTGGCTCCAACACCCGGCGCAATTCGAGTCGTCATCCTATGGAATGGGTACTATTCTCTTCAGTTCAGTATCTATCTACACAAGAGAGCTCACCATAGCAGCAACAACAACGAAGGTCTAGAGATACTGCAGCTGCTTCCAATGGCGGTGGCGGGGGCGGAAAGGGAATGAACTAATGGCTGAAAATTGGAATTGGGTCAGCGCAGCAGATCACATACATATGTTGCTATTGGACTGGGCCTGGTCTAGTACTCCAAACTTGGTTCAGTTGAATTCCAAGGCCACTTAAGTTTTCATTTTACAAAAAAATAAAAAGAAAAATGCTAAACATTCTCGTTCTTCTTTCATTTTTGATTTATGGCAAGAGAAGAGGGCTATATATATATATATATATATATATGGATAAGTATTCTAGAACATTTTCTAATGACACTTCACTCACTAATTTGTTTTCAAGAATATATTCATCTCAATATTGTTGGTCACATGTCATTTTTATCTGGATTTATAATATTCCTATTAACCGTGCGTATCAGATTCATAACGCTGTATGAAAAATAAAAAATAAACAAAAAAATTAATGGAAAGAAAAAAATGAGCACTAGAAAGTAGATAGTATTTTTAAATTTTAAATGCATTTATTTATTTTTATCTTATTTAATAGTAAGAGTGAGTTTAGGAAGATGAGTTAGAAGACCATAACATTAACACAAACAAAGCTTTCATCTCCATTTGGATAATCATCCAAAACAAATTCCCTTCAGGCTTCCTATTATAAATGAAAGTTAGTTATTCAGTTAAAAAGCTCATTTATTTAAGCGTATAAAGTTATTTATAATTTATTCCCAACAAAAGAAATAGATTAATAATTAAAAAAGAAAGAACCAAAACAAAAGAATAAAATTTCAGTACCTGAATTATTGCACAGGGGTGGTGGTGGAGAGAGCAGAGACACTGAAACAGTATTCATTGGAAGACACGCCAAAGTTGCATGCAAATGGCGTTGACTATGCAAGTGATACCCTTTATCCCTAAATTCCGACATGGACAACCCCAAAACCTTAATTTTCCCAACAAGCATGCAACACTCACTCGTTGCTCTCTTCGCAGTTCAGAACACCTTGTATCTCAGTTCAATCCTAAGATTCCAATCGAGGAAGCTGTGACACCCCCAACATCATGGTACACCGACCCCTCTTTCTTCCAGCTTGAGCTCGATCGCATCTTCTACAGAGGCTGGCAAGTTGTGGGTCAGTTTCATTATGCTCATAGTTTCAACCTTTAACTTCTTTCCTTCTTTATTTATTGTATTCTTTTATGGGTTTTTTGTTTTGCTTTAATTTTCCAGCTGGGTTTTATAAGAGGAAAACGTAGTGAAGATGAACAATTTCAATCCACTATAACCGCAAGTAGTTTCATAGTGAAATGCATTTGCAGGAAAGCATGATGGCTGATTATTCATAATTTGAATCTGCTTATATGGGAGTTACCCACTTACCTGATAGGATATTTGTCCCCAAAAATTCCAAAGTTTTAACCCAATTTTTACTTACCAGGATCCACGGAGCAGATAGAGGATCCCCATAACTTTTTCACTGGAAGGTGATTTCTATTTTAATCCATCATTAAAAGTGCATCATTTCCAGTTTTTAATTATTTGTATTTAAGCATGTTGTTGTAACAAAGTAGGCTAATTGCTGCTCCATTTGGTTCTTGGAAGGGGAGAAGGGTATTTAGGAGTGTGACTTATTTAGTTGTGCACTCTGCTTGCTTTCTTTTCTTCCAAGTTTCTGAGAACCAACCGGAGGATTGAATATTGCAGACTAGGAGAGGTGGAATTTGTGGTATGTCGAGATGAGACCGGGAAGGTTTGTGCCTTTCACAATGTCTGTCGTCATCACGCCTCTCTTCTTGCTTCCGGAACTGGACAGAAGTCCTGCTTTGTCTGCCCTTACCATGTGAGATCACCTACGTTGACCAATCAATATGCATATAAGAAGTATTTTGATTGTCTTTACTGCAGATCCCCTCCTTTAATATGTTCTGATACTTGTGAGGTTGAAGATAAAGTTGTCAAGTTTTCCTTCATGGACATTCGTTGCTATCAGGACTAGCTTTGTTGTTATTTTGGGTTTCTATATTTAGACCCTTTTTAAACGAAGATATGAAACTATGAAAGGCAATCATTTCTGTAGGGGTGGACATATGGATTAAATGGAGCACTTCTTAAGGCAACTAGGATTTCAGGAATGAGAGATTTCAATGTGAAGGTATGCAGTTCTG
Organism: Nissolia schottii; assembly: GCA_003254905.1. Classification (NCBI taxonomy): domain Eukaryota; kingdom Viridiplantae; phylum Streptophyta; class Magnoliopsida; order Fabales; family Fabaceae; genus Nissolia; species Nissolia schottii. The sequence continues at coordinate 828,722 of QANU01057090.1, read as the reverse complement.
TTCTGTGATGAGTTACTTGTACAATATAATCCTCAGAGAGGGAAAGGTTGGCTGATTTCTCCGACCATGAAGGGTAGGATTTTGGGCTTGTACCAATCAAAGTATCTACCTGGGGGCCTTTTGTTCTTCTCAATCTGGAGAAAGAGAGCCTTTCACATAAGGAAGTCGATAGTCATAACGTGGCGGAGGAATGGCTTGGTAGCGGTTCAGAAATACTGAGTACCAATGGAATTGATTCTTCACTGAGTTATGTTTGTAGGCGTGAATACACCATTGAATGCAATTGGAAGGTATTACCTCTTGGCTTACCAAAAGTTTATTCTTTTTCATAGGAGTTTTTTCTTTATGATTATGTGCGTGAAAATTCTACCAGGTTTCTGAAACTTTCCCCTCCTTCCTTTACAACCAAATCCTTTGTTTATCATTGTGCACACAATTTTATTTTTATAATCTTCTTGGAGATAATTTGAAGTTTTTTTTTTTGTTGTTGCAGGTATTCTGTGATAACTACTTAGATGGTGGTTATCACGTGCCATATGCACATAAAGGCCTTGCATCCGGTCTTAAGTTTGATTCTTATTCTACCACAGTATGCTTCTTTGCTACCTTTTTTTTTTCTTCAAAATCTCTGCATTTTACAAGCCACTGTACTATAGCATGAAAAGTAGAGTCATCTAGACCTTTTTTAACTTTTGTTATGTGTAATTTTCCAACCTTTCCTCCCCTCCACCCTCCCTGGATCATTCTAGGAGCTTCACTAAGCGAAAATAGTATAATACTCCTGGAACTGGATTTTTAAAGCTTCCTAGTTACCAGGGATTCGTTGTGTACTAAAGGATTGTTATGAATGAAGCAGATGTTTGAAAGGGTTAGCATCCAAAGTTGTGAAGGCAGCTCAGGGAAAAGCGAAGAGAGTTGTGATCGACTTGGAAGAAAAGCTATATACGCTTTCGTTTACCCAAATTTCATGATTAATAGGTGCCTGCTTTGCTATTTGGGCAATTGGTTGATCTTCTATTCAGTCATAATCTTAGTTCTTACTGATATTACAATAGAAATATGCATAATTTGGGTGCTTTCTGGTGTGGCAGGTATGGACCTTGGATGGACACCAATCTTGTACTTCCACTAGGACACAATAAATGTGAAGTAATATTTGACTACTATCTTGAACACTCTCTAAAGGTAATATCTAGTTATGCAAGCATATGCCTAATACTGCACATTGCACCCAAGTTCAGCCTTATTCTATTGTTTTTTTCTTCTGTTGTTTGTTGTGCTTCTAAAAAAAGCACAAACAGAAGATAGTCAGTTTTGGGCCTATCATCAGACTCTTTTATGCATATAATCAGACTCTGCTACATTTGGCATTGATATTACTCTTTCAATCTGTTAACATTGTGCTGGTAGTTTTGCACTCTCTTTATATGGAGGGACCAAATTTCGAAGAAACTTAGGCAGTAAGATAATATAGCTTTTGAGCAAGGTTGGTGACTGATGACTAGGGTATGAAATTTTATGAAATAATCCATGAAAATATAAACACCATATATTTTCCAGCTTCAGTGGATTCTATGTTAAAGGTAAAGAAGCCAAGCAAAACTTCAAAATATTGCTTTGCCAGAAATTTAATCAGGACTTCACCCCCATTTTAATGTCTCCATGGTTCCCCAAAGGGTTGAACCTTCTCTTTTCTCTGACAAACCTATTTGACTGAGCAGGATGACAAAGATTTCATTGAGAAAAGTTTACAAGATAGTGAGAAAGTGCAGGTACAAATGTTGGCTTTGTTGGCTTGATTAGAAATTTTCTTCATGTAATATTTCTTGAGTAACATAATTGGTTGTTCATGGGCAGATAGAAGATATTGTGCTGTGTGAAGGTGTCCAGAAGGGCCTCCAGTCCCCAGCATATAGTGTGGGCAGATATGCTCCCAAAGTTGAGCAGGCCATGCACCATTTTCATTGTCTGCTTTATGAAAACCTTCCAAATCCATGACTTTTGAATTTGAGGCATGTCGAGCAATGGCAGTGGTTTTATGAATCTCTTGTTGAACATGGTAGTTGCTGGGGAATTCTGAGCATCATTGTGGAATAAACCAAATCTGCCGTCGTGAATGCAAGTATGCAATCGAGATCTCTGTACCTAATGTCTTTGTTATTTATTTATTTTGGAACTTGTGTTTGATTTTGTTTTACTACTGATTTTAAATTCTGGTAATATGAACTGACAGCATGAGGAAACTAGGGCACTGTTAACAAAAAATAAAGGAACCTAGGTCACACTGAAATAAGAGACTAATTAGTCCAAATTACATATAAGAGCAAGCAGCTAAATTGAAATAAAAGACTTAGTCATATCTCTGCAACTTTTCACAAATAGGAAAATATGAATCAGTGTTTGCCAAGTTGCCAAAATACAGTGAAAAAAAGGAAGACACCATATATACCCTTTTGTTAGAACCTAGGTATAATGCAAATCCAACTTTGACCTGGAAAAAACACGTTAAAACCATTTCCGATCACAAGAAAAAGAAACTGTCTTTGTACAACCAGTATAGTATTTTCCATTGCCAGAAGAATGTAAGCTACCCAGTCAAAATAAATGTTACGTCAGAGCGCGAGAGAGAGAATCAACAAAGTCTATACATGACTCCATTGAGAAGCCTCATACTCCTGGCTGACCAAGACATCTTCTTATGGGGTTACTGATGGGAGTCCCCGGTACTGGCAACAGTTTCCCGACCGCTGCAAGAGGCCAGCTGAGAGTAATGGGGAAAGAGAAGTAAGGTAAAAAATACCGTTAGGATGCGTGCATAAGGCAAGCCTTTCTTCTCAGTTACCATTATTAGTGCATTAATATCTTTCATGTTGTACAAGCAACAGTTAAAAACAATCAAAATCTCCACCAGAAACTTATTGAAGAGAATATCATGCAAAGAGCGGAGATAACTGTGCATTCAAGCAGGTATGATTACCCACTGACCTGACAAATCCAATAACGACAGAAATGAGCCATTGTTGCCAATTAAGCTTGACTGTTTTAGTGAACTTTCCGAGATATTCAATGATGACGATCTGAAAAACAGTAATAAAGTTTGTTTGTCAAAGAAGATTTCATAAACAAGGCCAAACATCCAGAGAGGAGTTCGGACAACACTGACCTGAAGCACAACAGTTAATCCCACTATCCCCATAAAGAGATAGTTTCTTGTAACACCCTTGAATATGTTGAATTCGTCCGGCTTTCGAGCATTGAATTCATTGAAGACCTGCAGATTTGGAAGCACATTTTCTTTCTCATCATTTAAATGAGAATCAGAGGGGGAAAAACAGGTGGCTACGAATATAACCATCATTGAGGTATCCTCTACAACCTTTTTCTGGCATCAAAAGGATTAATGAAAAACGGGAAAGGAAGAAAACAACATCCATGCTTATCATGGTGAGGACAAGGAAAACCCAGGAACATTATGGGGTCACAATCAAGCAACAATGGAGCTACTCCACTAGAGCAGCGGGAAGCCATCCAAATTCTTTTGTGAATAGAATTACTTCTGGACCCTCTTTCTCAGTATAAACTATATTTTGAACTAGTTGGTTTCCCAAAGAAATTTGCAGTAAACTACTACAATAGAAAATGAAGAAAACAATAATTTTCAAATTTAAAGACGTGGTAACTTCCCTCAATTAATTAATTCATACTTTGATTTTGAATGGAAAATTTTCTATTTAAAAATTCTAACTTCAAAAAAAAAAAGCTTAATTTATAACTAAAATTTATATATTTCTACTATTTTCATTATTATAATATTTTTTATGATTTTCTTAATTTGATTTTTATCCCCAATATTTAATATTAGACATCTGCCTTGTCTACACCCCCGTGGCTAGAGGGGCGTGTTAGATATAAAAATTAAAACCCTTCATGTAGCTCTGCCTAATAACGTAAAGTTTTGAAGGAGTTGGTTGATAACAATAAATACTTACTTGACAAAGAACAAATGCATTAAATATCATAGTGTCCTTCACTTTGATTGCATAGTCATTGGGCTTGTGCTTCAAATTCAACAAGGACGTTCCTCGGAAATTGAGTATAAGCAAGACAGAAACTTGGTAAATTGCCTGAAAAGTTCCAACCATTGCGGACATTTAGTTATAGAGGGCATAATAATGTGGGATAAAAAGCAAGACATTATAGTTAACATTCAGTAGTTAGTTCATCTGTCGCTTAGCCAACTTAAAAATAAATCCCTGCCAACTAAATGACAACAGGGGCACTAATTAATGAGAAATAACATTCACCTGTATCATCAGATTCCTCCACATAATATTTGATATGAGAGGTTCTCTGAAAAGAAAACAAGATATTATCATTTATCAGCTTTCATAACATGTAAAGCATAAAAGTCGTGTGTAAATGACTAACGAGCTCTTGCTAAGGCTTGTGATATGCCCCAACCTTGAAATGAGGTAACCACCCCTCCCCTAAAAGCTCACTTACCAAAAAAGAAACATAAAATAATAGGCTTTCCCTATTGCTTACCATTCGTCTAATTTATCCTTCGTTTTTTTTTAATAATATAAACCATTCTTTTAATTTTTAAAGTACCATGAAACACTAAAATAACATACCAAACAGAAGTCATGATCCAAAATACCAATACCGCAAAAAACAAAACAAAAAAGATTAAAAAAAAACACCTTCGACCCATCGGAGGACGATCCATCAGGTGATCAGTTGGTGGTTCAGTTGCCAAGGCTAGAGCTCCAAGAGTGTCCATGATAAGATTTACCCAAAGAAGCTGTAGAGAAGCAATAAAGGATATTACTCATAAGGACGGCCCTTTGAATAGTGAACACAAACCAGTGACAGAGAGACAGACTAAGAGCAAACCTGTACTGTATTTAGCGGTACGTCACCAGAGGAAAATGCTGCAACAACATTTATAACAAGAGCTGCTATATTGACTGTAAGCTGAAACTGGATAAATTTCTGAATATTTGCAAACACAGACCGCCCCCACCTGACAACCTGCATTGTTGGAGCAAATAGAAAGCAACACTAGTTATGCTTCAAATATCAGTTTATCAACTTACAATAAATATATCAAGCTATGCCATGCATCTCAATTCTATAAAACTCTAATGAAACAGTATTCAAAAACTTATAATTCTGCATTTAAAGTAATGCTGCCAGAAACAGTTCTTAAAGAGGTCAACATTAAACAAGCATCACTAAACAGAAGCAGTTCAAAATCCACAAAATAAGGAATGTGAGCTAACCTTTACAACTGAAGCAAAATTGTCATCCAAAATGATGATATCAGAGCTCTCTTTAGCAACTTCTGTTCCTTGAATGCCCATTGCAAGACCTATATCAGCCTGAGCACAAAAAAGTAAAGAATTGTGAAAATAACCAAGAAAATAAAAACTAGTTTTACATAATTTGACAATAAAAAATGAGCCTCATAGTAATAGATTCAAACTTAAAAATTAGGAAATAGAATCATTAGTCCATATAAGGACTTGTTATACAATAACATCATATGGAAAATACAATAGAAGATATTATAAAATAGAGTAGGAATAACAATGTAGGCATCAGTGAGTCTCCTTGTGTACCATTAGAATAATTGTCATCTTCATAACGTGTACTCAAAATAAAAATAAAGCACAAGCCCAAAAACACAAAAGAAAATTCTTTGCAAACCTCATGAAGTGCAGGAGCATCATTAGTTCCATCCCCAGTTACAGCTACAACATGCCCCTTCCTCCTCAATGCTTGCACAAGCAAAAGCTTGTCATTTGGAGATGATCGTCCCATAACCTATTACACAGCATTGGCATCCAATCTCATTTGCTGAAGAGCTACATCACAATATGAGCACAAGAAAACAACTATTATGGTAGTGAGATTATACCGATATGCTTTCAACAATTTCTTCTCTTCGTTCATCTGACATGGCACGGAATGTTTTTCCTTCAATGATGATTGGCTCCCTAGCATTGGCCGATGGATCAAGTATTCCACATGCCGTAGCAATTGCTTTTGCAGTTTTAACATTGTCACCGGTGACCATTTTTACCTACGATTAAAAACATCCAAACCAAACAAATCAACAATGTTCATGTATAAAAAACTGTATATGCAAGCCCATTCCATTTTTTAACCTAAATAATACTCAGTGTCACCAGGATATTGGAAGATCTGATGAAGCTAATAATAGATACATTTATCGTTGCAATCTTCAGGGCATCACAAAATCAATGACACAATGTTCAGGGAAAAAAAAATTTATTTCATGGAAATGGTGCAAGGTCCTCATCGGAATCTCAAATCCACTCTTTTTATTTCTAATAGTTAGTGCGTCAAACGCCTCCGTTTCTCAAGAATTACCTTCTATAAGGAAAATAGTAACTAGTTCTAACCCATTTATACTTGATTCTATCTCTCTCTTTCCATGTGTGTGTAAAGGTGTGTTAGAGTCCTGCTACATGTACAATAAAAAATATACACCATTCATACACCTCGTACTTATATACATAAAGTTTGTGTTTTAACGTCTGTAATGTTTGTGCACTTAATTAAATATAGTTGAGAATATCTATAAGTTGGGAATAAAGTTTGTGCATTATTACGTATAATGTTTGTGTATTTTTTTAAATAAAGTTCAGATTGTAAAACACTGATAATTTTGTAATGTTTGTGCATTCATATGTATAAAATTTGTGCATTACTATTTAGAATGTATGTGCATTTTTAAATAAAGTTCAGATTGTATATAACTCAGAACTATATGTTTGTAGTGTAGTCCAAATAAAGTTTGTGTTTTAACGCCTGTAATGTTTGTGGTTTAACGCCTTTAAGTTTGTGCTCTATTTTAGGAAACTGTATTGTATAAGTTTAATAATCATTAATTACCTAATTTGAATGGTGTATGTATGGGTGTATAAAATTGGGTGTACACATAACATTTTTGGGTGTGTTATACATGTATCAACGATCTAATATGTCAGTGAGACATCATTGAAAAGAAGTATCTTAACAAGACAAATTAACTTTCAACATCAAAGGTATGTACTAAATACCTTAACTCCAGCTTTCTGGCAAAGCTGCACCGCATCTTTGACACCAGGTCGACAAGGATCCTACATTTCAAAGCATAATCAATATAAGATGAATAATAAGAACATGCTGAAACGGTAGAAATTAACAAGTGGAAATTTAAAGATACACAACCCTCTAGTACATTACAGGTAGAAAATTTTCAATGTAAAAAAGTAAGGACAGGCTAAAACAAACAATATAAAAAATTCCATGCTGCCTCCCAGTTCCCAAGTACATTCAACGAATGAACCATTGAAGAAAGATTATAGACTCTACACAAGACATTCCAAAGAATGATGAATGGGCAAAATATAAACAATAGTGCTAAGGAGCTTCAACACAAAGTTAGAGGAAGAAAGCCACGAGTGTATCAGACAAGAAAAGAACACAATCAGGACATTATAATATGGATAATATAATGGATGAAAATGTAACTCTTATTTCTAGAGGAAATACATACCTTCAGACCAACAATAGCCAGTAAAATAAGATCATCCTCTGGTAATGACCAGTGAGCAAGTTCTTCACTAGTTGGAACTTTCTCCATTTCATATAATCTATATGCAATGGCAACACAACGTAGACTATCAGCGGCCATATCTTCAATAACTTTTCTAAAATGGTTCATCTGTATGAATGCAAAAACAAGTTAGTGTTAAATGCTATCCAAAAAGACAACATATCAAAAAAAGGAGGCAAAGTAGGAAAACAAATTAGTGAAAATTCTTATAAGTTATAAATATACTAAAGATAGGGAAAAGATAATGCAAAATGGGAAAGCAAATCAGTGAAAATTCTTAAAAAGATATAATCTGATACGATTTCCACACAGGAAAGAATTTGAAATGCCATTATTTAATTATTGATCTCAATATGTAACTATGTTCTCAAACCTTCTCTTCATTCATCTCCACCAACTGGTCATTTGTATCAATATACGCCGTACAGCAGCTTAGGACTATCTCAGCAGCCCCTTTCCAATGTATATGGATTTCAGAGTCAGGCTGCAGAGAAGCTTAAAACTATTAGCAATAATGCTTTCAATGATAAACAAGATATAGGACATCTCTATGTAATATATCAGCTGCCTAATAACACATCAGTTAGTTTAGAACAGAAGAAAGAATTTAACATATTTGAGTTAAAATGCCAAAAGGATACTACCGTCTGTATTGCAACCCCGCCTCGTTTTTTATCTGAATTGAATGGAAAGACGTGAAGAATTGATGATTCCGATCTAGCAGCCTCAAAATTCATCCCAAGCTGATATTTGATATAACAGTCATAACCAGTATTAAGGCAGAGAGAACCTTAAAAAAAAAGGGGATAATTTCTAAGTTTCAAAACATACCTGAACACCCCAGCACAAAATTGCCTTTTCTGTTGGTGATCCAGAAACGTCAACATCGTTACCACCCTGTAAAAAAAATCATGCATAAAGTAGTTGAATCACTCAAATAGGAGGTTATTGTAGGATGTTTAAAAAAAAAAGTGAACAAAAAAATTTCTTGCATACCTCATGTACATAAACACTGCCATTAGTGTTTTGGGAAACTCCTTCAATCAGCAAAGAGCAGAGCATAGGAGAGAGCTCTGACTTCTTGTGAGGAGGAACAATCTTCTTCCTGCCGATGTAAGCCTCAACCACAGTCATCTGTTTCAAAAAGATTAGGCAAAATTAAAATCTGCTGGACACACAATTGTCTCCATCAATGTCAACATAAATGCGCTTCTTCCTCAAAATATTCACACAAAATGAAGTTATCGATCAACATACAGACAATGTTATGTAGGTTAATTGAATCAGGACGTTATAAGATATGGCAGCGATAGGTTAGTTGAAATACTGAATTCCTAAATCTTAAAAGATGAAAGATTTCCTGCATAACACAAGCCAGGAAGCAAACATGCCACAACAAAAATGACAATATTTGCAGCAAGTTCCCTCCAACAAGTTTATCTATGTATAAAAGAATGGTCCACAGGCTCCCACTTGATGGGGTTTGTAGAGAATAAATGTAAAAAACCTTACCCTCACAAAGAGGTTATTCTTAGGATCTGAACTGGTGAGGCTATGACTTCCAAGTCACGACTCACAAGGCACCTTATCATTGGGCCAAGACTCACCCTCCCTCCAAACTTTATATAACATACTATAAATCTAAATCAAGTCTAAATACTGATCGCAAAACAACCTGATTCATAGTCAATGTCCCAGTCTTATCACTGCAAATGGTTGTGGCTGAGCCCATTGTCTCACAGGCAGAAAGCCTCCGCACCTGCAATTCAAGGTATTATATTAAACAGCTGTTCTGAATCAGATATATCAAAATCCATTGAGAACACAAACAACAATTCGCATACCAGAGCTTTATCTGCCATCATTTTTCTCATAGAGTAGGCGAGTCTGCAAAACAGTTGATGGAAAAAGTGTTAAGAGAAATATGATTCTAGAAAATGAGAGAATAACTATACCAATAAACCATAGATTTCAAAGAGCATACAAACAATCTAATATGGATACAGACAATGGTTTCATCATACAATGATACAAAAAAATTGAGAGAAAACATAATCATACAATAAAAAATGGCACATGAAACACAGCGTCTTAGATTCTACATTGGACCAATATTGGGGTCACTTAATTTTTAAGTCAATGTACAGCCACTAAAAGAATTAAGAGATTAAATGTACAAATCATATTAAAGTAAAGGAACAATGAAAAAGTTATCCAAAATGTGCAAGCACCAATCGAGAGTATGTAAAACATGAAAATAAACATTAAATAAATCCTACAAATGGTACACTAAAAAATCCATGAAGACTCGGTAAAAAAGGGAAAAATTTTAAAACAGAAATTCAGATAAAAATTAGCAGATTTACGTTAAGGTGACTGCTAAAGGGAGCCCTTCAGGTACTGCAACCACTACAATGGTGACCTGCATATTCAGTGAGTTCCAAACTTAAAATCACCACATATATATTAGTTTCAAAACGGAAAGAAGTTTATGAATATTGACACAACACACAAGTGTCTGAATGGATCATGTAAGCAGGTTCTGGTAGTTCAGTACTCATCAGTGTACGTACCGCGACAGTGACTATCTTAATTGCTCCATCAATCGCAGTACTAAGTTTAGTCTTGCCCGCTTTAAATTGAATACTTCCATCTGGGTTTGTAGTATGCCCAGAGAAATATCTGTGCGTAGAAATTGACATTTCAGAGACATGCACAATAAAAACTTGGGTTAAATTGCAACAGTACCAACTTAAACTTCGAGCCTTTGGCAAATAGTCTTGATGTTTTAGTTTCAAGTTTCAACATTCAAGTCAATAATCCTCTTAAAGCTTCAATGTAAGGAAAATATCTCCATAGAGTTTCTTTTTTGGCAAGTAACCCGCCTAAACTTTAAGCAAACAGAAAATTACCAGATGATTTCAAATTTGACAAACCAAAAACTATAGGGGATAACAAGCCATATGTTAAAATTTTAAGTAGGTTCATTGACATAATCGAAATCACAATAAGTACAAAATCAATACCACAATGCACTATTTGAAGAAGGGCAAAGTTGAAGCAGGTCATTTACAATTTAACATGAAAGATAATATTGAATCACAGAGATGGCAACCTGGCCAGTAGCACAATCAGAACAATGGCAGCCACAGAGAGCCCAACTATACCAATGAAGGTGGCAACACCATTTAAGCGTACCTATATTGAGAACTTATATAGGTAAACATACCATAAGCAGAAAGAACGTAAAAGAAATGACATGTAACAAAGGGGACCTGCAAAGGTGTTTCTTCACCAGTGTCTTCTGAAATGTTAGCCATTAGAAGCCCCCATTCAGTATTAATACCTACAGCGGTTACCTGAGTAAAGAAAGCAGCCAAAAAAAGAAAAATTGGCAAAAGATCTGTTTAATCAATAAAACGGGTGGACTAAATCCAAGAATAAATATAATCAATTTAATATATTGAATTACAGAAAGAAGCTCAGTTCAATTTAATCCACATGTTTACCACTCCAATTTCTCTCTGCCTTAGTTGTTTCAAAAATCAATTTAGGAATAACACCCCATCCTGAACAGCATGCACTGAATGAGTGAATAATCAAAATTGTTTCAAAGTAGGTTTTCCATAAAGAATGAACAATATCCTTATGTATCCAATTATGAAAAACTTCCACTGACATGCATAGTTTTTATGTCCTAAAGATAATCTCAACCATCAAGCAATTAGATGCACCGACATCTGTTTTAAAACTGCTTGATTTTGATCAGGTCTCTGTACAATTAAAAATATGGGAAAAGAAAATAAAAAATTACCAGCATAATGCCACTGCCATCTGCAACTTTACACCCAGATATCAGAAAAGGGTTCTTAGAATTCTTATCAACCTGAAAAAAAAGGAAAAACTGTTATCAAACTCAGGAAATAATAGCAGTAATTCTTCTTATTCACCACATGATAGATATAAACTTACAATATTGCTCTCCCCAGTCATACTAGATTCATCAATTGCAAGAGAGTGGCCGGTGATTAAAATTCCATCAGCAGGGACCTAGTGAAGATCAGGTATGAACTAAATAACAAAAAGGAAAAGCAACTATCCAGCAAGAAAGAAATCCACAAATGACAGAAGATAAACTCATGTACCTGGTTACCAATATTAAGGGGTATAACATCACCGACAACAATATCATATATCGAGATCACAACTCTTCTACCACCTCTAATAACCTTCTCATGCACAATCAATATAAAATGTTATAATATATATATATATATATATATATATATATAAAATAAGCATGCTAAAAAATATTATAACTATAATTATAATAATAATTATAGTTATGAAGAAGTATAGCTGAGCCAAAAAAGCAAACCTCCAAATGTATGTTTCTCTTCTCCTCATTTAGGTCTTGAAACTGAAGAGACTGCTTGTAATCACTTATAGCTGCAAAAAGAGGTGGAGAAACAAAAGAGAGTTACGTGCACTTTTAAGGATAATATCATTACATATCTAACTATTGTGATAACCCTGACAATATATGACAAAGTTATATCAAATACCAAGTTGTGAAACAGAAACGTAAAACCCTTTTGAATGCTTTGACGCATTATAAACTTTACAAAGACAAAATATTAATACCTGTAACAACAATGACAAGAACAACTGCAAAAGCAATGCTACCACCATCATACCATCCTTCCTTGATACCCTGAAACATAAAATTAATTCTGAACTGGATAAGCCTATTTCTCAGCATTAACTAAAAGATATTCCTAATCCTTACAAACTGAAAATACAAAGTATAAGGAATGCTAGAAGACAACTAAATGAATTGTCAGTACAAAAGGTAACAGTCAAAAGAATGCAACCTCTGGATAGTTATATTTTTGTGCTTGTAGCCTGGTATATACATGATACCAGTTTACTGAAAGCCACCAAACTAACTAAAGGGTTCTACAGTAACTGTCTATGAGGATTGAACAGAAAGGAAGGAAAGTTATCAAGTATTCATTTCAACCAGCAAAATCCAAGAATACCAAGAAGGAACAATTACTTCAAAAAAGGACAATATGATAGCATAAAAGATAAGAAGCTCGACAAGTTCCCTTTAACCTCTGCACAACTGAGTTGGAAATCAAAAGCAGTATGTAAAGACCAGCAGAGGTGAGTAAAGATCTGTGCAAGTTTACGAGATGAATATCTGTATGTCAGATGAGACAAGTACACCGTCTCCATTAAGTAGACCGATACAGAGATGGATACCTAACAGGATTTACATTTTTTGTGCAATAGAAGAACAAAGAGCTGCATTATAACTCTGGTGCAATCTCACCTCAGATTTTATCCCCAGCGCTAATGAAGCTGCAGCAGCTACCATTAAAATAATCAAGGTCAGATCCTTGCAAGCATCCCACAAAAACATCTGTGACACAGCAAAAACCAAGACGTCAGTACAAAAGGGACCAGAGAGAGAAAAAGAGGGGGGGGGACCATCCAATGATTAGAGTGCACCAAACTTTACCAAGAAACTTCTTCCCTTCTTTCGAGGATAGTTGTTGGAACTAAAGGCGTTCCTCCGTTTTAACAAGTCAGCGTCATCACCTTGAATCCCCTTCTCTAAATTGGTTTTCAACAAATTTGCTAGCCCTGCAACCTTAAAAAGTGATTCAGAAGAATCACATGAATATTTATGACACTAATCAATAGGATTGGCAAGTAAAAAAAATTATTATTGGCAAACTTACTCCTCCACGTTCCTGCAGAGCAGAAAGATTATGATCCCTTGCAATTGAAGAAAGTAGCTCTTGTCCAATTTGAAATTCTCCAGTGGAGCTTGGAAGTTCTACGCTTTCTAATCCTAACAGTTCAAAAGCATTAATCATCAACATTGGAAATAGTGTCTACACTTGACACCAAAGCATTTTCAAGTTTCAACTTAACCACTTCGTGCAAGAAAGAAATAAAATGTGTATGTACAACAAGATCACAAATGATAACTGCATATATCCTCACAACAGATGAGGAGTAAGATAGTACAAACACTGTTATCATGTATCAATGTAATGAAAAGGCACTTCTTACAAATCAGGAGGCAGCAGTAGTTAGAAAAAAAGGAGAACCAGTTAGTTACTAGTATACAGACAATTTAGACACAAATAGTAGTGAGAAAAATTCAATGACTCACCATTCACTTTCTCTTTCTCCCCAGCGGCTTTGAACAGATATGCTGCCTAATAGGGAAAATAACTAATTAGTGAACTTAACACGAATAAGATGAGCAATAATAAAGAAAACCAACTGAAGGCACCATACTCTAATGGCTTGTGTGTGCGCTCTAATCTTTCTCAATACTTGCTCCCTTTCTTCTTCTTTCTTCAAGTCCAAGGTGTAACGAAATCGACGAGAAGCATTAAGCACAAGTGCTGCTTGCTGAAAAGACAAAAGGAGTTTCTTGTCTAGTCATTGAACAAAACACTAACTTCCAAATAACAAAAATAAATACACAGAGCCTCAAAATGGCAAGCAGAATAATCCAACAGAACTAACTATTGATATTAATACAATAAATATTATAATTATAAAGCAACACTAATATTGCTGAAATAATAAATGAAGGTGGCATAATGTCCGACAGTGCATTGGCCAATTTTGGAAACTGAAGTATTATATTTTCTCCGGTAACGTCCAAATATGCCTGTGGGGGCATATTGCAATTTCCGAGAAGTGATAACTTCAAACTGACATAAAAATGGCAATTGTTAAGTCTCTACTGGGAACAAACTCGTAATTTGGTATTAGTACTTAGCTTCTTGTCACAACTTGAAACTTTTAGCCTAGTTTCTTGTCATAACTTAAAACTTTTGGCCATGTGAGAATTTTAAACTTCTTCAAGTAATATAGGAAACAAGTAGTTAAGGATTTGTTTACTTCCAGTAATAGGAAAAAATTTAACTTCAAAAGTATCTCATTACAGAGTAATTCAAAGTTGGCAGGGGAGAATTGAGATTTGACATTGAAGCCTTGAGAGCAAAGTTTTGTGCTATTCTTCTTTTCTCTGCTAGTGTTCCCATTACTGTTCATATTTATAACCTAGTCTCAATTCCATTCTTGCTTCTTTTTTTGGCAACCGTTAATAGCATCAACCCTCCAAGTTTTGTCCCATTAGAAACTAGCTATATCCATATATATTTTGTAACAATCAAATATAGAAGACCTGGTAACCCATCTCTCTTTAAGAATTCGAATTCATTAGCCATAAGTGAATCCCAAATCTGGAAACCCAAACTCAAGAATCCCCCAGTGTCCACTCAATTAATTTTCCCTTGTTTTTAATGGAATTTTGCAAAGACATTAAATGATATTCAGATCAAAAGTAGAATAAACCAAATTTTCGCAGAAACTGGATCTAACTTGCCCCCACTATAGATAGATGAAGTTAAAAAGACAAGCACGTTATCCTTTCATGTCCTGTACAAGAAGAAACATATGGTTTTATCTCACTGGAGCCTCCTAATTGGTGTGTTCTCATTACTACCCATTCAACAATGAGTTGGGTGTTCAATTCATCTTCAACCACAACTTAGTTAAAACAGTTAGGGGAATCTGTCCTCCTTCCCTGCCTTCTCTATGGCTCAATGGTTGTTGAGAAAAAACAGAATGATTGCAACAAAATTCCTCACTCGAAGTATTTCTGCTACGAAGCATCACTGGAGTTAGGGCACAATTCAAAGGCTAAGGCTCAAAGCTGATCTTCTGTCAACCTCATGCGCACTTTTCCCAAACTTACCAGCTGAATTTAACCCCTCACTGTCAAGCTTATCCGGAAAGATTAAGAACTGGAAATAACGTTTTAGTTTGTCGAAAGAATCCTGGACTGTTGCTGTTAGTCCTGACAGCACCTCATATATATTCTTTGCAAGCATAGAAATGTATTCCATGTAATACTTCCTATGATGTTGATCCAATTTTGGTAAAGCAAAGTTAGTCTTGGAATACAGTGTTTCGGAAGATACTGAGAAATCCCAGGTTGTTATAAATAGTACCGGAGATCCCAAACTAGGTGAAGTTTCTATCATGTTACTCCAGGTTTCTCCATGTTGGGTTGTCAAAATGTTGAGAGTCTTGTGTGATGGCTCAAAATGTTTGGGCCATCATGTTAGAGCAGATAGGTCCTTGTTCATTTTATCAGTCTTTATAACTTTATAATTAAAAAAAAACATAAACAAACAAAAGCAGAATTATAAAAGAACCTAGTTTAATCTCAGGCCTCAAAAACTAATTTTGTGGACCTCAGAATCAATGACGAATTCTTGACAGACAGGTTCTATTAACTTGTCCTGTGTACTACCCTACTACTGCAGATAAAGAGCTTAGGTTTGACATCAAATGGTGACTAACGTTGAACTGTTTTGTGTGTGCAAATAAAATTGAGCATAGATAGATGCTTGACTGGTAAAGACTTGTGCTAACGGGGAAGAAATAGAATTGTTACTTGTACACCTAAAAAATAGTCACTTAATAGTCATCTAACAGAAAAATAAACATTACAAAGTAAAGAAACAGACATTACACAATAAAGAAATAAACATTGTCATCGAACATTTCTATGTGTCTGTGCACGCGTGAGTTTAATATTACTACAAAACAGAAAAACAAACATTGTCACTGAACAGTCATGTTTACTCGTGCACGCATTGTTTAATATTATTTGTTTTCTGTTATGATAATGTTTGTTTATCTGCTATGTAATGTTTATTTTTTTGTTATGTAATGTTTGTTTCTCTATTAGGTGACTCTTTGGTGACTATTTTTGAGATATGCAACTAGCATGGTTGGGGAAGAAAATTCCACCTATTCCACACCTCTGAACTGCCTCACCCAGATAAAGAAATAAAATTCTAATTAGCGCCAGTATCACTAGCCAGAACTTATGAGTTGTGACTATCAGTCTTTTTAGCCATTTTTTAGCATCTCATGATCACGTTAACCATGTAGAGACAAATTCCAGAACGCCACACCCACATATTGAGTGCAAATTTAAAAATAGACAAATAGTATCAATGATACAACGAAAATGATTTAATTTTGATGTAGCAAACACATCTCACTGAGACCTACTACTTCAAAAGTCTAGCATATTATAAGATTGGACTAGTATCATCGCATACGAATTAATCTTTAATGAAAGAAAAGAAAAAAAAAAAAAAAGACAATTATATTAATAACAATAACAAGTTAAGGAGGAGAAAAAGCACATACCCTCCAACGCTTGAGGCGTTGAACGGAAGCATCCTTTGTTCTGGTAATATCAAAGGGACTCAACGTCAAGTCTCCCTCGTCGGTGTCGCCGCCGCCAGAGCGACGAGTCGCGGGCCCAGCCTCTATATCATCCTTGCCGGTACTCATACTTCAGATCACTGTCGCAGGAAAGATGACACTGTCACTCTCTAATTCCACACCATCATCATAATCATAACCATAAACATAACCAAAATCCTCCTAATCTAAATCCAGTCTCTGTTTCGCAAAATCAATTTCACACACCAAACCATGTTTGAGGGGGGAAAAAGAAAAGGAGAAAAAAAGGGCAATTCAGATTTTCATTCATTTTTTTCTTCGTTCTCATTAAAATTCAAATCAATAATTTTATGCAGTAATTCTGCTGAAGAATGTAGTTAGGGATACTGCGTAATGCGCACCGTTTCATTTGCCTCTACAGTAATGGAGTGACTTACCAGTAAAAATATCGGACTCAGCTTTTTACTGTGACAGTGATGGCGTTGTTTACTTTACGCTGGCCTTCGTCTTCGTCGTTCTTCTTCCTTTTTTTTTTAATCTCTCTGAAACCATTCAACATGAAATATATAGCAGGAATAAAAATAAACAAACAAATCACTGAAGCACGCGGTTTAAATTCCGTCTCACATTTTTCACCTTACGCAACAAACTTTCACTTTCTTTTATTTTGTATTTTTTCGTATTCTTTTCTCCTCTTTCCTGTAAACTTCGCTTAAGAATTTAATATTCAATCTATGTGTCTAAGAATGTGTTCCTTTACTGGCCCTTTCCTTATTTATGACAGTTGGTGAATTTTGGGGAAGGGGATTGATTTTTTTTCTTTTCTGACAGTTGTATGTAGTAAGTATACCACACGCAGGAAGCGTGAGAGCTTTTTCTGCACTCTCAGGTCTTTTCCGTTATCAGTCCACTGTTGACTGTTGACTGTGAATTCAAATTGTTCAGAAATATAATTAAGCACAACACAGATTTGGTTTTATCATTATTTTATTATTATTATTATTGGAAAACTAATAATTAAGTTTTATTTATGTGACTAAAATGCAGGAGGCATAGAGCGAAAAAATGATAGCCAATATATGTGCATGAAGAATAAGTGGCGTGGCACAGCTACACAAGTGCGAAAGGACAAACCCACATGAACATGTATGGGGGGAGGTTTATGCTCCATGACTAAGGATAAGGAATATGAATGGATATCATATCAAACGATATGATCCCATAACATCAACAAGTGAGAAAAGAAAACCATTTGTTAACTTACAAGGTACACGTACACGACACGACGTGTTCCATTTATGTTGATGGATTTAAACGGAAACTGAGAGTAAAAGCAGGAACTTAATAATTGAAAATGGACAACTATGTGGGGGTAAACTTAAAAGACAGAAAGATAATTAGGATAAATTGAATTACCCGTATTAGTGGGTGGTACTGAAGTGGAGTGCAATCACACAAATTGTTATTGTTATTATACAAGCTAGTAGTACCCTACACCCTCTAATGGTAATGGTTGATGAATGCGTGTGTCACGGATTATAATGTGCGTGTGATGGGGTCGGGTCATGAAGCACGCAGGGGCGTGCATTATGGCAGATGCATGCCATTCCGGTGACATATATGAACTTATACGCGGGATTTGTTAATATCTACTTCCGTGTCCGTATTACAAGCATTCATTTTTGGAGAAAATTTGATTGTGGTGTTTTAAGTTTGGGATGATTTGGGTTTTAGGCTATCTGCCTCGANATATATATATATATATATACACACAAAATATATTATAGTATTATATATATAATTATGTATTAGCTAATTTTCAGACCAATGTGGAGGTCCAATTTATTTTTAAAATTAAAATTAAATTAGATCATTAAGCAAAAGGAAGAGGAATTCTCTAAAAAGATTAATTTTGGGGAGGACAAGTAGGGGGTGAACATAAACTTGTGGGTTAGAGTACGGGAAAAAAATAAAAATATGTTAGAGTATGGGCAAAGAATAAGATATGATTTGAATGAACGGAACGGGGATAAGTAATAGATATCTTGTTTCATTGTCATCTCTATAATTTTTTTAATTGAATTTATTGTAATTTTTTATCATTAAATTTTTATTGTTTGTATCATGTATGGAGCACACCTCAACAATTAATAAAAAATTATATTTAATAACATACAATAAAAAATTTAATTTAGAAAATTTATTTTTAACTGTTATTTTTACCAATATTCTGAAAATGGGATCCGGTATCTCACTGAACAAGGCATTGGACTCCAAATATATATACACCGATTATTAGGTCTGATTTCTTTTTTACAAATAGGTGAAAAAAATCTATCAATAATATCATGATGAAATCATTTTAACTGATTATTATTTTAAGTAAATATTTTTTTTCTAGTTTTAACGGTTTAAAGCTTGACCTTAATTTGATCTTAAAACATTTTGCTAACATCAATTTAATCTTAACACTTTAAATTTTTACATTAATTTAGTCTTATAAAAATGGCACATCCTCCTAATAAATGTGCATTTTTTTTGGAACAAAATAAAAATTAAAAAAAATTATGGTCAAGTTTCAAGTTTAGCTTTGTCAAGAGTATCGTTAGGCACATTTAAAGAATATAACATTTTTTTTTCTTATAATTACCATGACTCACCGGAATCTTTTATGTTAAACTCGTAAGTATACATAATTATATTAATATCAAAATTTAAAATGTTATGACTAATCAATTGATGTCAAAAATATATTTATGATTAAATTGATATCAAATTTAAAGTGTTATAATTAAATTTATGTTAAAGTGAAATTAATGTTAAATTCAAAATCTTAAGACTAATACACATATGAGCTTAATTGTTGCTATAAGTATATGTAGATAGTAATCAAACTCTACAAATATTCACTCTTCTTTTTTTAACTACCAATATATGTAAAATAAAAAAAATAAAAAAACTTGTTATAATTTTAGTGGGCCAAAAACCAAACCCTAAACACATGGGTTGATGAGGATTTGTTAAGAGAGAAATACTTGGATGGTCATGAAAATACTTAGTGCGTGTTTTATGAGTATCATACATCATTGATTTGAATTTATAGTATTTAAAAAATATATAAAAAATTAGTAATTAATGTTTTATAATGTTCATTGTGCACACATTAAATGTGTTTGATAAGTATCTAAGTATTTCTATTGTTGTGAAACAACTCCATATATACATGGGAGTTATCCACCAGCTAGAGCTCAAGTGTGGCAAAGAACACTTGGAAGCATCTAGATAGGAAAATAATATGACGATAACCATATTTGATAATTTTTTGCCAATCATACTTATAAATTTGTGAAATCCACAATAGTGAGAGCCACAATAAATCTCACATCTTTATAAGTGTAATTGTCCTAAAATTGTTAAATATGATTGTCACCATAATATTACTCTAGTGGGATTAAATGACTCTCCCCCAACCATGAAAATCTTTACATAAAGACTAGAGAGGCTTGAACTGAGTGAGGTTATATAATTGGGATTCTAATTAAGAAAAAATAGCAGAAGTAAAAGATTGACTAATTAAGTGAGGTTACTATTATTACCTTTACATGAAGAGGCTAGAACTACTGATCCTCGAGCTATGACTAGAACATTTGCAGCCAGTTGCAATTGGGCAACGTGAGCTGTAACGCCTAAAAAGGAGAAGGATGATACACGAGGGAGAGGACCAGCCAAAGTGATTGATTGTGAGTTGTGACAAACACTTATTGTTGTTCAAAAGATGAGTTATTGAGCAGAAAGAGAAAAGGCTAGTAGATAGCTAGCTAGATACCTAACTTAGTTGAACAAACTAGTAAAGGAATTAAATAAAAGGTTAAAATATTTTTTTATTCTCTAATTACACTTATTTATTCAATTTAATCTTGCATTTTTTAAAAAAATTAATTTAGTGTTGTGTTGGTAAACTGTTATGTTATAAAAATAACGTTGTTAGTCAATTTAAGCTTTAGGTAGTCCCTAATTCATGCACTAATTAACTATACTGACGTGATAGTTAGGTGACTAATATAATGTTGTTTTGACTCATTTTCTTTTTTGTCTTAAGATATTGAACCTAGTCACAACAACATTGTTTTGGGTAACTTGAGAAAAAAAAAATGGTAATGTTTTAACTCAATACCTTAGCAGACAGTTTTTCCCTTTAGCAGTTAAACAGACATCATTTTGCCTTAGTAAAAAAATTAGACGACTAATAAAATACTAAATTAACGATTTATGAATAAATGATCAAATTAAATTTTAAAAACTATTCATGATTAAATTAAATAAATGGACATAATTAAAGGGAAAAAAAAGATATTTTAGCCTTTATAAAATCATGGTTGAGTTGTATTTCATCATATTTTCAAATCCCAAACCATGATTTAGGTAATAGTAAAAAAATTAGTTAATTAGTCAGAACAAAATTTATAAACTATGATCCAAATACATTATAATTTTCACAGCATAAAGAATAACATGAAGGAGGAAAAAAAAAATGTCTCCTTGGGGGTGTGTGTGTATATATTTATATGAATTTCAATTCACCTTATCTGCTGAACCGCTTGCACAGATGTCAGGATTTACTAATTATACACAGCTTTTGGAGAGTGGAGATCTATTGTTGTACTTGAATTGGTTTTTTGATCTGTGACTCTTTGTAACTCTATTTAATTCCTCCATATTATTCGAATATATCCTTCTTTCCTTGAAACTTACTTTGCTTTATTTACTTTCTTATCTTATTTTTTTTACTTTAAACTTTCTTGGGCTTAGAGGATCAAGTAAGGTATATATCAATTTAATTATATATTGCTACTTTGATAAAGGACAGGTCCTTGACGGAGTTGGACCGGGGAAAAAGAACTCAGTTTCTCGTGTCTCTTTCTATTAATATGTTAATTTATTTTGAATTCAAAGTTTAAATAAATAAAAAGAATGAAAGAATTTTTAAAATTTTAAATAAATAAAATCAAGCATGCATATACCTTGTGGCCACTGATATGGTGAAAGTATTAATATTAATCGTAGAAGAATCTTGTCTTGCTTGTTTGTGTGCGTATGAAGCAATATTTAGCTTGTCCAAGACAGTGTTTTTCCCTCACTCTCAGAAATTTCCACAATGCTATGTGTAAAGCAAGTATTTTTAGTGAGATGCATATTACACTAGACATATTTTAAAACTTCCGAAATATTATACATACACTGAAAAAGTGTATAATTGATATACATCAATATTAAATATTTTTTTTCTTTTTTTTTACTCTTCTTCACCTTATGCTCTCCTTCTTCTTCATTTTTTTTTTGTCTTTTCTTTCACATTTTTCCTTCATCCTTTTTCAATTTTTTTTTTTCCTGTAACCACTATTTATTTTTCATTCTGGTATTTTTCTTCTTCTTTTCTGTTTTTCTTTTCTTTTTTTTTTTTCCATTTCTTACTTCTTTCTTCATTTTTGTTGTTATCTTTAGTTTGTCTTCGTTTTCTTTTCCTTAAGACGTTATGAAGAGCACGAATGAATACATTTTTCTATTATCTAAGTTGTGATGTTTGTTTATTTCTTCGTTTTTGTATATGTTTGTCTATATGTGTTGTAATATTTGTTTAGATGTTATGTATTGTTTGTTTCTGAGTGCTATAATGTTTGTTTTTTTTATAATGTAATATTTTGGTGTGATGTAATATTTGTTTATGAGTATTGTAATGGTTGTTTACTTTCTTTTATTTTTGTGTAGTGTAATATTTGTTTATATGTAGTGTAATGCTTGTTCATGTGTGTTGTAATTATTGTTTATGAGAAAGTTGACCTTAGAAGGAGAAGCAAAAAAAAAAAAAAAAAGAGAAGGCACATCTCGCGTGAGATGTGGAGTTCATCTTGCGCGAGACGCAAGATAGCAAAGCAAGCGCGCTACAGTGGCGCGGCGTGCGGGCACGCTGCAACGCTCAGGGAGCGCTGCAGCACGTCGAAAAATTAGTCTCACATCGTTTGCAGCTATAGAAGGAGGTCTCTTCCTCCCCTTATATACAGAGACTTCCCGTGAGTGTTTAGACTTGTTAATTCATTCCAAAGCTTGAGAAGTCATACTTTTGTGAGACTTTTCGCTCCAGTTATATTTTTATTTTTTTCTCCCTCTCGTATTCCGTTCGTGGGGAAGCAGTACCTCTGGAGCTCCTAGCTTAATGCTCCTTAGTGGTCAGCCGTGTTAAGGTAAGTGATTTTTCTTCACTGCCTATTTTAGATCATGTATTTACTTTAAAGTTATTTATTTATTTTTGCATCATTTTATTTATGCATGTTTTATAAAATCTTGAGAGGTTAAATTTATTATTTATGTATTGATGAAGTTAGTTATTCTTTTATTTAATTTATTATTTTCTCATGATTATTAATTTAGAAACTCTTTATTAATGAAGTAGATATTTATGAATTTATTTTAAAAAATCATGAAACTATTTTAGAATTACATGGAACCACATATTTACTGCATTAAATATATTCATGTTGCGTGTGTATGATTAGTATTAAGTGATATTCATATTGTTTAGTTAAACCTTTAACAAAAGATCGTGGTTAAGGAAAGATTCTGATGGGAGAAGACTTATGTTAAGGAAATGTTCTAGTTAAGGACAAGACTTGGTACTTAAGATGTCAATTGCGACGCACCTCTCTTACTTGGTAACCCCCTTAAGCATGGGATCTTAGTTTACCTTTATTTTCCCAAGATAAAACTTAAAGATATTAAGTTGTGTTATGTTATTAGTATCAGTTAAAGGATTATGTTATCATGTTATGTTATATATTTAAAACTGTTTTTATGGAAGTGTGTTTAGGATAGATCTTTAAGTCAACGACAAATTACGCTGACCATGGTATACCTACGATCGTAAAGTATAACAGGATTCATGTAGATTTAGAGGCAAGACTATAAAGCCTGGACAAGACAGCCCGTGATGCTCGATGCCATGTATCACGTATCATGTATCATGTCATGTACATTAGGGCAAGACCGTAAAGCCCGAACATTTCAGGAACAGCGAAATCGTAATGCTCGGATCGTCTATCTAGAGAACTCTCAATTATATTATATTTTCAAATACTTTTATGTATTAGTTATTATAAAAATGTTTTATGCTTGTTATATATATTATGTATCACATCTGTATGCTATGGTTTTTCAAAGTGTCTCATGTCGTCGTGCAGACGGCCTCTCGTTGAGACTCTTCACAGAGTTCTCACCCCTCCCCTCTCCGTTGCGAAGCAGAGTAGCAGAGCATAGAGTTTATGCGGTTATTGCAGTGATGTCAGTATCCAAGAGTCAGCAGTTCACCTTGAGGTGAAACTACCTATAGGAATTGTTAGTTTATTTTTATTTTGTAATCAAGTCATATCTAGAGTGCTCTAATTGTATACATGCATGATTCTCGGACCAGTTACGTATTTTATCATGTATATTTATGTTTATGTAAAAGAGTTTATATTTATTCAAAAAAGGAAAATGTCATTTGTTTTTAATTAAAGTTAAAGTGCATATTTTTACAAAAAGCGTTTCAGAGACTTCCGTAAAGGAACTAGTCTCTTGTGTGTCGGTCACTGTCCCTAAGTTGGGGTGTGACAGATGGAGAGCATAAAAGAGAGCACAAAAGAGTGTGACATTTATTTTTATTATTTAATTGGTGTGGGTCATATGTTTTTTTGCTTGATAATTTTTTTATTAATTTTTTAATTTTTTTTATTTTGTAATATTTGTTTATTAGATATTGTAAGTGCACGCATTTTAGAATATGAGTGAGGAGCAAGAGAGAGTGTAACAATTACTTTTTATTATTTAATGCTATGTGAATCCTGTTTTATTTTGCTTCTATGTATGAAAATGTTTGTTCTTTTATTTTAAAACTTTTGTTCATGTGTATGGCTTAGTGTATGTCAAACGTAGTTGTATGTACATTAGTTATATAGTGAACAATTTTTTTTACATAGACATAGCATTGCTGTTTAAAGCTTCATCATTAATTTCTTTATTGTTGTAACACTTTTAAAGTTTCGTTAAATTAAATATAGTTATATCAATAGATATGGTGGACTCTCACAATCATTAATTCAAAAATTATACATATAAAATAATTTAATTAGATAATTACCGATTCGTAAAAATTTCTAATTTATTTATTTATTTATTTATTTTTATAAAATCAAGTTGGTATATTTTAATGTAAAGTTGAAAGAGATATTATAATTTGATAAATGTTATGAAAATAGTTAACTCACATAATATTTATTTATTTTACTCTAACAAATAAGTAATACACCATACATGTCTTTATTATGTTTACAAAATATATATTATACTGTCAATTTATCGTTTTGTTTCTTGTAATGATTCTTTATTCAACTATACTTATCGGAAAATATCATACTTTGAAAGTAACAATAAAAAAAGGGGGCCATAAGTCATATGTGTGTGTGCGCATTTTAGTCAATATATAGTAGTATAATTAATTAGTCATAGTCAAAAGTAAAAGTTAATATATTACTTTTAACTTAAAAGTAACAAATTAAGTCGAACTGCAATCTTGCCGTCAACTTTTCAAGCCCCAAATAAATCAATGTAACAATAATTTACTTAATATATAAATTCATAGGAAGGACTTTTTGAAAATCAAGTAGATGAGTAGAAAGAATATAGGTTAAACAATAACAAGTATAACAGTTATCAGTGCATTTTTTTTCCTTTGTTGAGGGGTTATCATCTGTACTTCTATAGATAAAAATGATAGGCTTGATAACCATTTTTTATTTCTACTCGCTTTATTTAATTATTATTTTAAGAATGTACTTATATTTAAAAATATAAATTTATAATTTTAATTTTTTATTAATATTTACAAGCATTTCACAATTTTTTTTTTTACCATATCCACTACTTTCACACAATTCATTCACCATATATTTTCTCTTCAACTCTTACCACTTTCTTCTACTGTAATCACTCTATTCACATACATCACTATCATTTTTTTCTCATGCAATCATACTCCGTTAACTACACAAGTACAAAATATCTGTTAAGACCCGCTAGTTATGGAGTAAGGACCCTTTGGATTTATTTTTTTCTTCTCTTTCCACGTTATGCTGATTTGGTTATTTAATAGATTTGAATTATCCATTAGTATTTGTTATAATAGATTAATTTCAATGCACGTATAAAAGAGTTTTATAATACATTCAATTACATATTTTAACGGGAGACTTTTAAAGTTTTGGAGATAAGATTCAACTACTTTTATTTGTATAATAATACATAATTAGATGTTAGTATAAAACGTTTTTTATAATGTCAGAAATAATTAATCTCTTGTTATAATTATTTAAGTATTTATAATTACATCAAAACTTATATTAAGAAATTAATGTATTTAGACATAGTTGTGTCTAGATACATTAATTTTTAATGTACATAAAATGTAAAAATGACAGATAAAATAGACCAAATAAAGTCACTACAAGAAAACATGTCATTATCATCAGAGTTACCGTTGAAAATTTGCACAATTACCGTTGGCATTTGATGTTACCGTCAACGTTACCGTCAGACATCGGGTCGACGGTAAAGTGCTAGATGGTAATCAATTTACTGTCGGACAACGACAACCAATGGTAATTACTGTCGGAATAAACCAATGGAAACCGGTTCACATGTGAGTACATTTGAACATCGTCGGTTAATACTGACGGTAAAGATAATAATATTTTATTCCTTAACCATTGTCGGTCACTACCAACGATAAATATATTACTATTTTATTTCGTTACCGTTAGCTACAGTTGACGGAGCTGAAGGTAAAGATATTAATATTTTATTGTCTAAATATTAATATTTAATTCTGTTACCGTCGGCTGTTGGCCGTCGATAATATTGGACCTTATCGTCGGTTATAATTGACAGTGTATAGTCGACGGTAATAATTAAATATTTAAAAAAACAAAATTTTAATTAAAATTTATTATTTATTTTAATTAAAATTTTAATAAATTATATAATTATATTAATAAATAATTTTAATTAATTTATGTAATTTGTAAATATATAGAAATTTATATATAATAACTAAATAAATATTTATGTAATTAATACTAAAATATTAAATAAAAATTAAGCAATTAAATTTTATAAGACAATAATAGTAATAACAAAATCAATTTAATATTTAAAATTTTTAAATAATTATAAATCACAGCTAGTCTGACGATGAAAGGTAAACACTATTATCGTCGTTTTCAGAATTTAGCTAATCATCAAAATCTTCTTCTTCTTCTTCTCCTTCTTCTTCTTCTTTTCCCCATCATTGTCAACATCATCAGTTGAATGTTGATAGAGGTTAGAAAGTTGAAGTATTTCTGGTTCGTGGTTTGTTGCTAACAATTTGTTCGTATTTATTGTCTGAACAACCATTGTTGCGGGGATTGGGCCTGGTAGTTGATACGGTTGATCATATGGTGATTGCTTCGCTGATTGCATGTCATCCAACTCATTTGACCACTTGGTTTGCTTTTGATCACGACTTTCCAGAATGATTGAGTAGCTCCTGGATAACTAGCGTAATAAACTGGTTTGGCTCTTTCAGCAACGATGAATGGATCATACCGCATATACTGCCTTGCAGGATTTATCTTAGTAACGTTGTCGGGATAAACTCGGTTGAAGTGTTGTCATGCTTCTCCATGAGACGGGTGAGTCATGTGACCATCATTTCTCTTGTTCTGAAAATGCCATCTCATGTGCAGTGTTGAACTCATCGAGGCAAACAATCTTTTCAGTCTTGGGATTAACAACAAATAATGCATTCTTTTATAAGGAACATTTTTGTATCTCTCTGGACCAACTCTCTTAGGTTTAAACCTAGCAGCGCCACAAAATTTGCATTCAGTTAAGGTCATATCATCCTTATAGTACAGCATACAACCCGTTTGACAACAGTCAATCTTTATGGACTGCAAGCCAAGTTTAGAGAAATTTTTTTTGGCTTGATAAAAGTTCGACGGTATGTCATTATTCGGCGGTGTTAGTTCTTTAATGAATGAAAGTCACTAGTCAACCAATCTCTCAGATTGATTAGCCTCTGACTTCATAGTCAACATCCTAACTACCATAGATAATTTTGAATGGACAGATCCTTCCTATACTGGAGTATTTGCTTCTTCTAATAAACTATAAAAGTTTTTACCATCCATATTAGGTTCTTCATCAAGCATATTATCGTCGAAGGCATTGTTAACCATTTCTACAAATCTATCATTATTATTAAATTGAAAGCCTTCTGTTTCATCATCTAGTTCAATACGTGTGCGACTTGTACTTCCCCCTTCGTAATGCAGCCTACTGAACTCATTGACACCATTAACATCCACCTCTCCGTGGTCGGTCCATATCCAGTAATGCGGCTCAAACCCATTCATATACAGATGCATTCTAACCAATTCAACATCCAATATTCTACAGCATTTACACAAAGAATACGAACATCTAATGTTTTGCTTTGCCATATACTGATGAATAGTCTTACAGATCTTACAAAAGTAGTCGACGCCCTCAAAAAATTCTGGCTTTATCACTCCTCGGTTCCCGTAGTATCTATTGTACATCCAAAATCTATTCGACAGAATCATTTTTCCACAAATCCTACATGCATGTTACATAATTAATGGATGTGAACTTAATGATTTTAATTACTTTAATCTTCTTATTATACATTAATTCCACACAATATTTCCTAAACCGTTCTAAAACATAGACCTTCCAATCTCCGCAAACAACATATAATCATCGTTGTCAGCACATCAATTCGAACAATGTCAGAAAGAGACGCTAAGCGTTCCTTCCCCCAGTCCAACCATACAACTCCAATCCTAAGAAAATAAGTTTCTATCCTAGTAATAATTAAGTTAAAGACATACCTACTTGCCGTTGCAAACTTTGATAATTGTTTGAGCAATTTCCTCGTTCAATCTCCTTTAATCTTCAATCTCGCAATTAAGCTATAAGTTCATATCAACAAGTTGGCAATTAGCAACAAGTTCATAGCTACAAGTTCAAAGACAATAAATTAGCATAAAAAACCAAAGGAAAAAATAAAATAAAAAATAATACGAATAAAACAAATAAAAAACAAAAGAACAAAAGAAAACAAGACATAGTATAGTGGTGGCAATGGTGTGGCAAAAGAACAAAAGAAAACAAGACATAGACATAGACATAGACATAGTTTTGAAAAAAAAAAAAACCTGAAAACAAAGGAAAGATCAAAAGAAATAACAAAACAAAGGAAAACAAGATGGTAGTGGTGGAGTGGAGTGGCAAACAAAGGAAAACAAGTTAAAAAAATAAAGGAAAACTAAAGAACCAACAATGCAGGAGAAGGTGGAGCTCTAGCGGTAGAGTGGCGGTGGTGGCGCGGTAGAGTGAGGGAAGAGAAGGGAGGAAGGGAAGAGAGAAAGAAGAAGAAGAATGGAGAAGAAAATGGGAAGAAGAGAAAGGAAATTCGACTAAGTGTTTGGGTTCGAGACATTACCGTCGGACATAACCACTGGTAAGTGTACAGTTTGATAGTAATAATGATGTACAAAACGAAACGTTTTATTAAAACTATTACTGTTGAATTTGTCTGACGGTAACGTGTATCCCAAAACGCTGCGTTTTATATTCGCAGATTACCGTCGGTTAATGAAAATTATCCACAATAACAAAAAAAGTGACGCCAATATTTGGTGCCAAAATATTTCTATTACCGTCGGCATAACCATCACCGACAGTAACGATTTTACCAAATGCAGCGTTCCATGTCGAATTCAAAATGTTGCGTTTTGGGATACTCATCATCATCGGATATGTCCGACGGTAAATACCATCGGTTATGCCTGACGGTAATACCCTAAATCCAATGACACTATGCAAAACACGTCGTTTTGGAAGTAGCTTACCGTTGGATATATCTGTTATTCGACGATAATACTCTATCCTAAAACCTAACCCTTGCTTTATTGTTCATTATGTATTAGTTATTATTTTAATTATGTGTGTTTATTATTGTTTATTATTACTTGTTAATTATTTTATTAATTTTTCTTATTTTTTCTTTGTTATTTTTTTGTCATATTTTTATTTAACATATAATTTTTTCATTAATTATTATTTATTCGCAATGAGAAATTTTTCTTTTAGGAATTTAATTTATTATTTTGATGCAATCAATTTAATTTATTTTATGTATAAATACACTTTAGACATAACATATATATTATTAATTGAATAAACTAACAAACTAAAAAATTAAAAAACTTCTAATTGAATATAACATATATATTACAAACTTAAAAATTAAAAAACTACATTAATTAAAAAAAATTAATTTAAAAACTATAAACTAAAAAATTATTCTCCTAAATCAGTGGGAGGGCCATCATCGCTCTCGGAGAATGAAGAGGAGGTGGAGGCTGGAAGCTCTAGTGGGGGATTCGCCGACCTGGCCTTATGTTCCTCGCCATCCCAGTTTAGCTTCAAGGCCGGTAGCTGGTCGGGAGTCATCCAATCGGGTTTCGAGGGTTGGGAAGGTTGTGAGGCTCATTGATTATGTGGATGGTGATGCGAGAGTGGAAAATGTTACCTTCGCATCCACTCGTAACACTGATGAGAAGTATGACGGCTTTTGTAGAGGGAAGAATGCACTTAATTGCATAGAGAAAACTATATTCTTCTTCCCCGATTTGATGTCCCAATAGAGCTGCTGCAAGCGGCGGCGAGAGGGTGGTAAGGATGGTGGTGCGGTGAGTGTGAGAGAGTTTGGGAGAGTTTGAGAGAACAGAAGAGTGGGGGCTGCCGCAGGGGAGGGGCTTTTAAAGCAATGGCTTTGCAGATTACTGTCGGACTTATCCGATAGTAACTAGGTATTTATTGCTGGTTTGAACGTTGGGGAAGACGTACTGATTATTATTTCTGAGGCGGTTATCGTTGGACTCATCTGACGGTAACTGGATATTTATTGATGGTTTGAACGTTGGGGAAGACGTGCCAGTTATTATTTTCGAGTCTGTTACCATCAGACAAAGCCAACGGTAAACACCCACTTTTATTGCATGGTGGTGCAAATTCTAAGGACGTTACTATCGGACGAAACCAATGGTAACGTGCGTGGTGAATACGTGGCAGTTTACAATTTGTAGGAATTTACCGTCTGCTATGTCCAACAGTAATTTTTTTTTAAAACAAAACCTCACATTTTTACAGTCGGTGACGATCGACGGTTAGTTTTTTGCGCTCTTTCCTGTGAACAATTACCGTTGCTATTACCGTCAGCGAGCTTTTCGACGGTAAATCTGATGTCTCTTTCCCGGTTCTTTATGACGAACCGGTTATTGTCAGAGATATTTCGTTATCCGACGGTATTACCGCCGACCTCGTGTCTGAAGGTAACGTCTGGACGGTAATAGTCAGCTTTCTTGTAGTGGGTATCCTTTAAGATATTTTTAAAGACATATCATCGCAAGGTTAATGTTTTAGGCGTTGTCATGACTAAGAGGTTACCAGAGTTCGAATAATTGTCTTCTTTGTAACTTGAATATCGGTCAAGAGTACAACATGTTTACCACTACATCAACCGTTATTAAAACTTTAATTTTCATAATTAATGTTTAATAATTCAATAATCAGTGGTATATCACACATTAATTAAGAACCAAAAACAGATGCAAAGCTAAAAGGATATATACTTGCCTTGGCCAATAATCGACGGGGACAGAAAGTAGCTAGCGAAAAAAATAGTGCAAGCGCGTAATCTTTCTGATAAGAAGAAGAAGGAAAAAAAAAAACAGAATCAGAATTCTTGACGCAATGGAACACCGAACCCACTTGTCACATACACAACTAAATTAAACGGAAAAAAAGGACAACAACCACAACCAAACGCCACTTGGGAGAATTAAAGCTTTATGATCTTCTTAGAACAACATAAGAAGCAAAACGTATGAAACTTGATATTCTTCTACCTTGCTTAATAATTTTGCTTTCAAACGAAGTTTAGAACCTGCGTGCTATCGATGCGTGGTTTGATGTTAGGCAATGCACAGCATATATAAACTATAGTAACATTAAGTCTCCTGCCTTGCTTCGGTCAACGTCACATTCATTAGTATCATGAATGAAAGTGGATCGACCTAACGATATATTTCCCGGGAAACTTCTTGGAAATTCATTTGTGGGGACTAGCATTGCCAATGCAGATAGTGACGTCTGACTAGGTATGGCAGAGATAATTTTTTAATTAGTTTCTCTCAATTTCAATTTCAGCTAACTTAATATTTATTAAAAAAATTTGATCAATTTTATCCTTTTCAATTTAAAAAATCGGTTAGTTAGTTCTTTCGTCAGTTTGACTAACAGTAGTGGCTGACATAACAATTAACCGAGTGACGTGACACGTTAACCGTTGCGTCATCCTCTTTCACATAAACATTCTTCTTACATGCGAGACACATGAACCTCCAACTTAATTACTCTTAATTTTGATTTTAGTCAACTTAATTCCTTCGAAATCTTTTGGGCTAATTTTAACCCGCGTGTAATTAAACGGGTACGGATTCCTACATGAATGTGGTGTAATCCATTGGATCACGGTTGTTGTGAGACACATAACAGTGGCTCTTATAAGGAAATGGGATAAAAATAAACTCAAAGTCATCATCACGCTATCCGTTTATACCTGTGAATTGTGATACATATTCATTTAACTGTGTTATATGAATGTCAAACACAGCATAAAACAATAACGTATGGTATAAACTTATGCCATCCCACCTAATACGTTGTACCAATTAGACCCTATGTGTAATCTTCTCGTATATGATTGACACGTGACCTTATCACGTGATGACTGACCCAAAGCTTAGAAATACGAGTAATTGAAGCTTGTACAGAAGAAAATTCGTGGCATGTTCACAACACAAGGAGCCATTTGACACGCACACAATACACTACCATGTTGGAGTTCTGTTTAGTCTGGTGTATTAATATCAAACGAAAATTGACACGAGGTAAAAAAACAAAAGAAAAAAATTAACAATTATCTTAAAAATACTTATTAAAAATTTAATAATAAAAGTTTTAAAATTTTTATTATATCTAATGCATTGAAATAATAAATAAAAATAAAATAAATTTTTTATTAAATCTTTAACAATTGTTTTTATGCATATATGTTACAAGCTTTTTAAAATAAGATGAAAATATTTTTGAGCCAATTGTGAACCTAAGAGCATTTGGGTAAGCTTGTGGTGCTTTTGGAGATTTTTAACACAATATATTTTGTTAACTGTCACAGATAATTAGCCCAATTACTAAACGAATTATAAATTAACATAATAAAATAATATATTCTCCTTACGTGTTATTATATTACGACAGATTTATCATTTACCCATCATAATTTGTGTGGTCTGGATGTAAAGCGAATTATAAGTGCAAACCACAGTTTCACAATATTTACAAAAACCAACACAATTCAATAATCCTGTCCCATATTAAGGTGGATTTATCCGTTACCTTTACATAAAATTTCCTGTCAATATTTTTTTTATACATAATTCAGTGACCTGTATCTACAAGAACAAATTAAATTACAGTTGTTGTATTTGGTAAGAATCAATCTACAATTCTTCTCTCTCACGTGTTTCAGTACGTTACTTGTCAGACTCCTTACAAATTACAATAGTCCAAACTTTATGTTAGTTGAAACTTCAATATTTTCATTTTAGAATTATTATCAGTATTTGATTTCGCTCTAAACCATACATCAGCATGCATTTGAACCCACAGGCCACAGTCAAGCACTTCGTTAAACAAGTCAAATGTTCGACTCTCATCTCTTCCCTTTTCGATACCTTAGTAAAGAAAAACACATATCAATATTCATTTTGTTTAACAAATATAAACTTTACAAATTCAAACTAAGTCACTTAAAACTTCAAAAGTTACGTATTACATATCTAAACACATCAACAAGTCTTGGTTTAACATTACATGTTCAACACAATCAAGTTTAGTATAAATTCAAAAAGGCTCAATATTACAAGCAAGGTTATCAAACTCGAGAGTTTAAGTGAACTCGTGGAGTCTCTGTAAACTCGGATCGTAAACTCGTACGAGTTTACCTATTATTAAAAAAATGTTAAAAAATATTTTAAAAAACTATTATGCTACAAAAATATATTTAATAAAACTTGAAATTCATAAATACTTTTAACTCCATAACAAAGCACAAATAAAGATGAAATATATGAGTTTTAAGTTCAATTCATACATAATATATATGTTTGAACCAGAATATATTCTCCTCCACATAAACTTAATGACAAGCAAAATCTATCAACACAAGAGAGAGGCGGTGTATTGAGCAACCAACATAGCAAATGTATATAACGAACAATGTCACTCATTCTTGACAGAAGTAGCCTTCTTCGGGCCGACAACCTTTGTTTCTGGAGATGACACACACAACAGCATAAACACCGAAGATACCAGCGAATCTCATAGTACTGAGCATCACAAGAAGCGAGTATGTGACGATGGTAGGAAAGATCTCTGAGCAAAGGATGAAATACATACGATGGATTAGCGACAAAGTACGACGGAGGAGCACAACGGAGCACGATGGCACGACGGAACACGATTGCAGGTGCAGTTGTAAATGACAACTCTGAAACACTAAACAACCTAAATCTAAAAACTTAGAGACGTGTAAAACGACGTCGTCGTTTTTCTTATTTTGTCCTTAAAAAAAACCCCACAATTTGGTAAACTCGTGAACTCGGTAGTAAACTCGTGATTTTACGCGAGTTTACACGAGTTTACTACCTAGGACCGTAAACTCGTACGAGTTTACGAGTTAACACGCGATTTTGATAACGATGATTACAAGTACAAGACCCCTCGCCATAGCTTCCATATATTGAAAAACTAATTACGAATATATATATATATATATATATATATATATATATATATTAATTCGGTCTAATTGAATAAATTATCAAACAGAATTACTTCTATGAAAAGTAATATTTTCAGTTAAGAATTTTTTTTTTTGGTCAAATGAGCTGGAAATAATGCACACAAATATTAATTAGATCTCTCATCTTACCAAATAATCTCAATTTTTAAGAACATATATACCTTTATTTTTCAATTGAAAAATATACATACCTTATAAATTTTATTCCCTTATGTAGAATCCAAAATTCAAACTTGAATAGTCAAGAAAACGAGGCATTCACATCTTCATTTATAGATATAATTATGATCAGAATTAAATTAAAATCTATAAGCTGTTATATGTAAATTAGTTTAATAGTTAAATTAACTTTAAATAGAAGTTTGAATCATATGCATGGCATGCGTGTGAACAAATTCATCGGATGCAATGTAAGTTGAAACTAAAGTTGGTTCTTTCCGTAATGTGCATGTAAATTTTATTCTTAAATTAGTATTGACTGGTGCTCAAGGGGAAAAAAATTCATCTAGAAATTATCGTTTTCATAATCTCGTTTTCTAATCAATTTCACGTCATGATCAGCAAATCAATTTCACCGCATTTCCCAAAAGAAAATACTTATATTCATTTATATTGAGATACTTTATCCATTTATTACTTATGTATTATTAGATGATATTTTAATGGAGTTTGCCCTTATTAAAGTTTTATATAATAATAAATAAATAAAAATAAAGTCCTACTACACGTACACCAAAAAATATACACTATACATACACCCTATACTTATATACATAAAGTTTGTGTTTTAATGTCTGTAATGTTTGTGCACTTAATTAAGTATAATTGAGAATATCATCTATAAGTTTGTAATGTTTGTGCACTCATGAGAATAAAGTTTGTGCATTATTAATGGTGTATGTATGGGTGTATAAAATTGAGTGTACGTGTTGCATTTTTGATAAAAATAATTGGGATACGCCCCAATCATGCCACCTTGTACAGCCACCCAAAATTATACACACAATTAATAAAAGCACGGTGTATTCCATATACTTTCCTATTTTAGCAATAACCTAAAGTCACGCGGTCTTGCACTCACTTCCACGCGAATGTTTTCCTCACCCCCATGTAGCCATCACGTTGCGCGTTAAGCCCTAAGCTCCCTCTCATCGTTCTGCTTGTAACAGGAGGTGGACGTCTTCGTTTTCTTCATCAGTGTGCTCATCGTTTTAGCATTCTTCTATATTCACCACTGACATCGTGCTTTCAAATTCAAAATTGGCGATGAAGTATTCTCACCAGATCGATGATAACAATGTGGTAATTACTTTGTTTCAGCATGATGTTTGTGAATGATGTTCAATTTGTGAGCATTATGTTTTTGAGTGTAGGTGATATAATGGGTGCAATGACAGGTTTAAATGAATGTGGATTTATGTTTTAAAATTTGTTGCTAATGTTTGTGCATCATCCTTGTTAATGTTTGTGCATTGCAATTGTAAAATTTTATGCAATGATCTTGTTAACAGCTCGTTTACATGTGTTTTTCTTGTCTGTAATGTTTGTGCATCATTGTTGTTTATGCACTGTACTATGTTGCTCTAGAAGTTTCTCCATAAAAATTGTTAACAGGATAACATGTTGTTAATGTTTGTACACCAACTTTGTTAATGTTTGTGCACTCATATTGTTAAAGTTTGTACATTAGGATTGTAAACAAGATAATTTTTGTTTTTAATGTTTGTGCACCATTGTTGTTAATGTTTGTGGACGTATGCTGTTAAAGTTTGTACTATGTTGATTTAGAAGTTTGTTCACAAAAATTTGTTAATAGGACAATATGTTGTTAATGTTTGTACACCAACTTTGTTAATGTTTGTGCACTCAAATTGTTAAAGTTTGTGGATTGTCATTGTAAACAAGATAATTCGTATTTTTAATGTTTTTGCACCATTGTTGATAATGTTTGTGAACGTATGTTAAAGTTTTTGCTATATTGATTTAGAAGTTTGTTCACATAAATTGTTAACAGGAAATATATTGCTAATGTTTGTGAACTAGCCTTGATAATATATGTGCACTAACATTGATTTTGATAAAGTTTGTATTGGGATTGTAAATAGAATAATTTGTGTTTTTCGTGTTATTAATATTTGTGCACTCTTGTTATTAATGTTTGGGCACATATGCTGCTAAAGTTTGTGCTATATTGCTTTATAAGCGTGTTC
The DNA here is from genome assembly GCA_003254905.1 of Nissolia schottii. Lineage (NCBI taxonomy): Eukaryota > Viridiplantae > Streptophyta > Magnoliopsida > Fabales > Fabaceae > Nissolia > Nissolia schottii. The sequence goes on along the minus strand of QANU01057090.1, from coordinate 791,491 downwards.
ACTAAAATAATTCACATGATAATATGTTGTTAATGTTTGTGTACTAGCGTTGTTAAAGTTTATGCATTTTTTTTAATAAAGTTTGTGCACTTACAGGTCACAAGCAATCCAATAATAGAGGATGAAGAGGTTCCAAAGATTGACATGCAATTTATTACCTTGGATAATTTTACAGCAACTATGCCAAGAAAATTGGATTTACCATAAGGAGTGCTAAATTTACCGATGATAACCCTGGATAAATCATACAAATTGTCCATGCACAAACTTTAACATCAAATACATCAAGCAACCAAAAAAATGGGCATGAACCAAAACTTTACAGAGAAACATTATATGTGCACAAACTTTGAGTGCTATTATGCACAAACATTATGTTATAGTCTGTACAAAATTTAGCAATTGAAACTGACATTAATATTGTGTAAGTGTGCACAAATTCTAAAGACTAGAGTGCACAAACTTTACAGACTCTCACAGGTGTAGTAATACACACAAATAATCAATGCACAAACTTTAGACACCAAAATGTTTGTGCACAAACTTGAACAAGAAACACAGTCTTACACAAAAACACTACATGTGCACAAACTTTATACTTTGTTATGTGTAACATCCCGATTTTTCGTTAGAGAAATATTCGTAAAATATAAATAATTAATTAATTTTCTAAGCATGATTAGGGAATTAGGATGGAAAATTTTAGCTAAAATATCCCTAGGAATTTGGACATGTCGTGGTAGAAAATTCGGCAGACAACCGAACAGCCGTTGTTCGCCGATGAACCTTTGGCATGCAAAACGGTGTTCGTGAAAATAATCTCCCGGAGAAAAATTTCACAAACACATTTAATATTAATACCCTTAGGTGGGAATTAGAGGATCGCGACGGTACAAACGGAATATTTTTCGGACGACCGTGCGCGACGCACCGAGACTGCGAGCGACAAAACACGAGCGAACCGGGACCAGGAGAAAATAAAATCTCACTAGCAGCATGGTGATGGGCTGCACGTTTTTTTGAAGAGATTTGGTCAAAAATATCCCCTAAATCAAGCTTCTAAATTCCCATCACCATACCTCATCAAATCATGAGCCATACTTCTTACTATTCACCCTTTTATTTAATTCCAAAAATCAATTACTCTTCTCCTCCATTTATCTCTTCCAAAACCAAGCTCTCCCCCATTTCTCTTAAGGAAATTTTCATCTTCTTCAAACCCCATAGCCACACCCCAAGCAAACCCCAAGAACACCACCTTGCTTCTAAAGAAAAACAAGCATTCTTGCCACCCTTCTTCACCCTCCAAGAACCGAACCCACACACACAAAGCCTCCTCCTCTTAGTCTCATTTTCCTACAACCACAACCAAGAGGAACCACATTGTCATC
>QANU01057090.1:765164-787984 GCA_003254905.1 Nissolia schottii | reverse complement strand
ATGCATGAGTATATGATGATGTATGAATATGTAATGTATGAGTATATAATGAGGCATGTCTGTGTAGTCGTCAAGAGAACGCTCGAGACGACCTATGTACATACGCGAAGTAAAGATAATGAGCACGAGAACTTAGTAAGCAAGACTAGTTCCCCTGATCACCTAGTAACATAGATAAAGCTGTTCAGGATCCTAGGCCAAGATAATAATCAGTAGGATTTTAGTATGCATGCTCACTTAGAGACCTCCTGAATGGCCGGGAAGATAACCGAGAAAATGAACTTTGGTTAGTGCTAAGGAACCCCACTGAGGACCAAGTGTTCTCACCCCCCCACCCCTCGGTTATGGAACCCGCAGGTGTGCAGAGCGAAGGGATTGACCCGAGGGACATCTGGTAGACGACAGAGGACTGCAGCAGATCAAAGCCAAGGCAAAGGGATGACAGTGACATTAGGATGATATGTGTATTGTCTTATGACTATGACTTTTATATGTTTTGCATAAATATTTATTACTATGGCTGTGTGTCATTATGTTTTGGGACCTTGGTTGTAATTATATCTATATACATACACTCTCCATATTCTACCGCAGTTATTAGCGATTGTTGTTATATATTCTGTTAATCACGCACAGCTCCTAGTTTATAAATTGATAAAGCACGCAAACGATTTTGAAAATGGTCCATATTTTTGCGTATAAAATATTTGCAAAGGTAAAAGTACGGGCTGAAGGTAACCCGACACAACAGTTAACAACCCTGTGAGCATTGCTTACTACCATGGAAGTGGGCAGTTAGCAGGGGTGTTACATTATGCACAGACATTATGCTTTTAGACATTAAAATGCACAAAATCAACATTATCTACACCAGTCAACCAAAAAGCTTAAACATGAACCACAATCATTCTCAAAAACACTATACGTGCACAAACTTTATATAATGTGATGCGCAAACATTATGTGTTATTCTGCACAAACTTTAGAGACTAAAATTCACATAAGCCTTTGGTAACTGTGCACAAACATTACCAAATGTAATAGGTATATTATACAAGAACCACATAGTTCACAAGTTTTAGACACTAAAATGCACAAACTTTATAGACTTACTACACAAAATTTTCCAACACAATTGCAAACTATTTCCTTGAATACAAGCATTACCATTCACCCAAAATCAGGATAAAATCACATACATTGTTTGAAAATCAAGAAAAGTTATAAAAAAAACTTACAATCAATGGTGAAAATCCTAAGACATTTGCAATTATGAATCTGAAACATAAATATGTGGGTTCGTCGTCGTTTGCTTAGTAGTTTGTGTAACAACCCTTATAAAAAAAGGGGGACGTCTCGGGCGAGATGCAAGCTAGGGAGCCAGCGCACTGCAGCAGCGTGGCGTGTTGGGCGCTACAGCTTAGGGAATGTTGCACCACGTTGAGAATTAGTCTCACATCGTTTAGAGCAATAGAAGGGGGGTCTCGTCCTCTCCCTATATATAGAGGCTTCCTGTGAGTGTTTAAACTTGTTAATTCACTCCAGAAGCTTGAGAGGTCACACTTGTGTGAAACTTTTTGCTCTAATTATATTTTATTTCTTTTCTCCTTCTCGTTATTCGCTCGTGGGGAAGTAGCGCCTCCATATAGGATATCAGAAGCTCTCAGATTAGTGTTCCTTAATGGTAAGTCATGTTAAGATTAGTGTCTTTCTTCACAGTCTATTTAGACCATGTATTTATTTTTAAAGTTATTTATATATTTATTTATTTTAAAATTATTTTATCTATAAATTTATGAAGTTAATTATTATTAAGAATTTTTTATTTAATTAGCTATTTTCTTATGATTATTTAATTAGAAACTATTTATTTATGAAGTAGATATTTACAAAAGCTATTTTAGAAAATCATGTAACTATTTTAGAACTATACGAAACTACATGTTTTATTGCATTAAATAAAGTCATGTTGTGCGTATGATTAATATTAAGTGATATAGATACTCATATTGTTTAGTTAAACCTTTAAGAAAATATCATAGTTAAGAAAATATTCTGGTGGGAGAAGACTTATGTTAAAGAAAAGTTCTGGCTAAGGACAAGACTTGGTACTTAAGTTGTCCATTGTGACACATCTCTCTTACCTGGGAACTTTCCTAAGCATAAGATCTTAGTTTACTTTTATTTTTTCAAGATAAAATACTTAAATATATTAAGTCATGTTATGCTATCAGCATAAGGATTAGGTTATGATGATCATGTTATGTATTTAAAATTGTTTTCATGGGAGTATATCTATAATAGAACTATAAGTCAGCGACAACCTACTTTGACTCTGATATACCTTGTACGATCGTAAAATAGAATAGGATTCATGTAGATTTAGGGCAAAACCGTAAAGCACGGACATGGCAGCCCGTGATGCTCAGTGTTGTGTATCATGTAGATTAGGGCTAGCTATCAAAATCTATGGACTCGGGCAGTGTATCCCGAACTGTTGTGACCTAGATGCTTAGGTAGTGCGTACAGGATAATGCATCATATATCGTAATGTTCGAATCGTCTATCCAGAAAACTTCCCAACAGAATTATGTTTTCAAATGTTTTATGTGTTATTTATTATAGAAATATTTTATGCTTGTTATATATATATTGCATCTGCATGTCATGTGTTTTTCAAAGTGTCCCATGTCGCCGTGCGGACGGCCTTTCGTTGAGAATTTTCCCAAAGTTCTCACCCATCAACCCCCTCCAATTACAGGTTTTGAAGCAGCGTAGCAGTGCATGAAGTTTATGATCAGTGTAGCAACGTTAGAATCCAAGAGTCAGCAGTTCACCTTGAGGTGAAACTACCTATAGAATTGTTAGTCTTATATTTTTTATTTTGTAATCGTCTAGATTGCTCCAATTATGTACAGGCAGGATCTTAAGATCAGTCACGTATTTTATCATTTATATTTATGTTTAATGTAGAAGAGTTTATGTTTATTCAGAAAAGGAAAGTGTTATTAATTATTTGTTTTTAAAGTGCATGTTTTTTCAAAAAGCATTCCAGATACTTTTGTAAGGGAACTAGTCCCTTGCGTGCTGGTCACACCTTAAGTTGTGGTTTGACAATTTGCTTTTGATGTTGAGTGCTTCCACATCGTTCGTTCGGTGTTGGGTTGCGTGGAGTTCGTGCAGAGGTTGGTAGAGAACGATGGTGGTTTGTGAAGGAACTATGACATTTTGAATCCTATTTTCGCCAATCAATTCAAAGCGCGAACAATTATAGTGTATGTGTATGGACGCGCACGCAGTTAGGAGTGGGCGAATGTGGGGTGACGAGCATGGTTGGGGAGTTATTGTGTGGGCCAACTTGTATTAAATACGGAAGTGGTTGTACGATGGTAAGAAATGGAGTGTACATGTAGCAACTTTGATAAATAAATGGTGAATCAACATAATATCCAAAAATAAATGAGTTTAAACAACATTCTTCTTTCAAACTTATAGATGAACAACATGACAACAAGATTAAACAAGCAATTTTTATCAAAGTTTGTTGGTGGTTTTTTTTTAAAAAATGAGATTAGTTTTTATGCAATTTTTTAAAATTAATATTTGAGTTTTGTTTGATAATTTTATACCAAAATAAAATCACAAAATTATTTTCTCTGTTCCGTTTTTATGGTCTAAAATTAAATACTCATTCTGTTCCATTTTAACTATCAATTTTTTACTATTTAGGATTTTAAAATATTTATTCATTTACGATGTGTAGGTGTAATTATTTCTTCTTTTTTTTATGCATATTTCTAGTTATAGTGGAACATTTATTAATATAGTGAACATAAAGAGAATAATAATTGTATTAAAAATAAAATTTTATTTTTTTAATATAAGAATAATTTTGCCAATTTATATTATTTTATACATTTATCAAGATGTTTATTTTTATATTGGTATGTGTAGTGTTTGGTTTTAAATTGTTAAAACAGATAAAAATGAGTACTACACTAAGATTGGTAAGTGAAAGAAAATGAGTGTTTGCATCAAAATTGATATATAAATAGCATTTGTGAACTTAAAAAGGAATTACCTTCCCTTAAAAGATACGTATCATATCAATTAGTAACAATTGAACATAATTAAAGGGTGATAACTATTACCTGTATCCCTTAATACATGACTTAATTATGTTTATCTGTTTCTCATAACTCAGTGTATTTAGATATATTTAAACCGAATAATAGGCTTCCCATATTTTCTTGGGATGTCCCAAGCCCAATCACGTGTCTCGTCAGAAATGTCTTTTCTTGCTTATACAGCAAGGTACTAATACGTACTATAGTCTAAGTTATAGTCTTTGTAGTAGTGTGTTTACGATGGAGCTACGTGCACACCACGTTCTTGGAAGTTTAGTGTGTCGTGGACCAACACAGAACGTGGGAAGAAAAAATTGATTAGGGAAGACTCATTCGCAAAGGTTGTCAAATTAAAAAATTTAAGTAAATTCGTGGAGTGTAAACTCGAATCTTAAAACTCGATTCGTAAACTCGTATGAGTTTACATACGAAAAAAAATATGTTATAAGCAACATAGGAACTAAGCTTGATTAAATATTATATTTATAATTGAAATTGAATAATGTTAACTTTAAATTAAATTAATGAAAAAATATCATAAAATACACCTTAATGCATGACATTTAGTGGTTATATTATATTTTATTCAGTATCGGTATTATTTTACAGTTCAATAACACATAGCTCAATTATGATAAATATATGAAATTAGCTAAATAAACTCAATATATATTATCCAATATAAACAAATTTAGGTAAGTATCTAACAAAGTTACAAAATTTATACATTTTGAGATAAACTCATAAACTCGTAGATTAATTTTAACTCATAAACTCGCTAGTAGAATCGAGAGTTTACTTAAACTCGTATGAGTTTACTAAAAAAGAGTTTACATAAGTGTTAACTCGTTTTGTGTAGTAAAATCATAAACTCTTAACTCATAAGAGTTTTCAAGTTAACTCGAGAGTTTAATAACCATGGCATCATTTAGCTAAGGATTTTACATCACTGGGTGGAAAAAAAGTGAGTGCCTTTAATGGGTTCTGTATCCGGTGTGCATTCTCGTACACATTGAATTTACACCCCAGTTATAAACCCAGATTAAATTTAAAGGTAGATCAAAATGCATGTCTTTTACTTCTTGTTTTGATGATTTTTCTAAAAACGGGAGAAGATAAAGTTGAAATTGATCGCTCTCGCCTTTTGAATTTTGATAATGACGGGAGCTCAAAATTCGATGAAAGTTTATATCAATGGACCAAGTGAGGTAAATCACAATAAGTGAGTCCTAATTTATAAGTCTTTCGTACTTATATTAGCTTAAGGCCACGTTTTTATTATTCACATTTAAAAATGTTTTTTTTATTTCACAAGTTATATTCAATTAGATTTAAATTTAAGATCTCATAAATATTACACAAACTCATCACTTAGTTTATGTATTTTTATTTTATGTGAACTACACTTAAAAATGTATTTTGTAACATATAAATAAATACTTTGTAAACAAAAATAGTACTTCGTAATACTTTGTCACATTCAATCTAATAAACTTGCAAGAATTATAATATTAACTACATAATAGACTTAAAAAGGTTGCACTATAATGGTGCTTAAAACAAAGATTATCTATACAACAAAATAAATAAAATATGAGAAAATAACTATTTGGTATCTAACTTTATTTTTACTCTTGTGATCACAATTTATAATAACTACTTATTACTTCTACTCTTATAATTGCTATTAAAAATAATTGCTCCCTAAAAACTAAAAAATAATGACATTTGTCAAGCTCTCACAATACTTTTAGGGTGCATTTGATTGCTGAGACCAGACAAGAACACAGAGACATGGGAACATAGACATAAAAAAATAAGAAGACAAGTCAATTTTATATTATGTTTAGTAATAGTATATAAGACACACTTATTTGTATATGTATCTTGTTTAATTTAAGAGGAATAAGATAAAAAATACATTCTAAATAACTGAAAATACCTTATTACATTAATTTAATAGGAAAAAAAAATTATCATAATCTGAAAGATTATGTCTCCATGTCCAATCTTCGTGTCTCAGTAAAAGAGAAATTCAATAAACACTAATTTTTTTTTTATTGTATCTTTCTATTTCTATACTTATATCTTCTCTCAACAACTAAATACAATAAAGTTAGAGCATCACACGTGAGAAACACAATCAACAAACTCCGCCAAACTTCTTGGGTCCATATGATGATGCCTTTGATGAACTAGCCATCATATATATTTGGTATAATATTGTTTCCACTGAAAAATACTCGGTAATTTGACAAGACTAGCATCACATTCCAAAAGTCATTGATATATAATATAATACACATTATAGACCAACAAAGCTTAGCATAATTGATAAATGATCGAATTCCTTAAACATTTGGTGAGAGGCAACCCACTTTGGTGTACATGCATTATGACATTAACAATTCCAGGTCCTCGTCTTTGTTTATTATTTCCAATAGGAATTGGAGATATCTATAAAGACAAAAAGTTCGCTTACTTAATAATTAAGTACGTAGAACTTGTTTAGTTTTCCTCAAACTTCCCCAGTAACATACATCAGCAATTAACGAGAAGAAACAATACGTAAAATTTCAGCATAGTGTCTAAATATTAAAATATATGCACGTCATGACTTATGCAGTTCCACTCTTCCTTGCTATTTGATCATTGACTCCTATTGAACCAATCCAATTATCGTTAAATATAACAATACTCGGATGTATTGTCACGGCTTGTATCATGTCAATGTTATTGTTATGTGGAGTGGAAGGAAGGAACACATAAAAAACACGCAAGAAGAACATCAATAAAACAACAAAAGAAAACAAAATTTACCATACATTTCAACCTACTTAAAAACGACTTTACCATTAAAAATATTTTTATTATAACTTTTGTTGTATGGTATAACTGCAAAGCTTACCACCGAACTTATAATATATAGTATAGAATCTATTCTACATAGAAGGTAACAACCAAAGGTGAAACTAGGCTCACACACAACCACCTTTTCCAAAACAATTACTTTCACTCTTAAAAATTAGTTAGGCAAACGTGAAGCAGATAGTGGCATGGTGATAACCTCTCGCAGATTCTCTTAATAAGCTCTGCATCCCAACGATTAAAAATCTTTTCATTATTTCAGTAGCTATCCACAACACCCTAACGATCCTAAACCCTCCAATTTGTCATTCAACGCTTAAACAGACAACACCTTTCAATCTTAGCTAAATCTATAAAATCCAATCTAAAGTCATCAACACATTTTCGACTGGATTCGAAAGAACAGGGAGTGCTAGACCTAGGCAGGGCAAAATGCAGTGGCAACCTACCATGGAAGGTAGGTTGTTAGGGTTTGTGCGCGTTGGTCGAGGTAGGAAAATATGAGAATCGAGGTAATTGAGATTTTTAAAATTATTTTATGAGTAAATGAGGTAAATGTAATCGTAAAATCCAGAAGAATCAAAGTGAAGTTTCGATGGATCTAAGGTAAAATCAGGGTAATTTACCTATATTATATAACAAATATTACAAACGACTTGAGTGCTTCATAAAACTAAGAAGCAAGAACATATTCTTTGGGTATCAACCATTGCTAGCTGAGTCCTTTAATGTTTTGGCCTAGCAGGTGTTTTATGTTCAGCAACATGATGCGCTTTAAGTTCAATAGGAAGGAAATAAACACGCCAAAAATCCTTTGGCAAATAAATTGAAGATGCCATAAATACCTTAGCTAGGAAGCAGTCCTGCAAACAAACTCTTCACACTAGACAGGCTATGCAGTCTGCATCAACAACAAATGCAGAAATACTTATCTTTGCAAATCATCCCACCCCTTTAAATTCATGAATTTTGTGTAAGTAAACGCAAAGCTAAATGCATAAATAATTCCACTAGAAAACTATTGTTTCCGCACAACATAAAACAAAATTATAAACTAGACTTAAGCAGAGTGCTCCAGTAGCAAACATTGAAAGGAATTTTCCTTGCCAAAAACAAAATGGAACAAAAAATCTATATGCTTCACAGTTATTCCTCATCAGAATAATTAAACTTAATGGAGTGGGATTGTAAATCAATCTGTCCTCCCCTATAGGTCCCACGTTTTTTCTTGGTCTTCTCATGGCGAAAATCCCTGTACGAGAAAAAAAAAAATTAGAAGTCACAAAATAATTGAAAATACTAAGGAGGTGGCAATAAAAGGTGTATATAAAAGAGATTGTGCGGCTTACTATGATTGAGCAAAAGCTTAAAAAATATATACTGAACAAGGATAAGGAATAAAATGGTTTCCAATAAGGAATGAGAAAGCTTCAACTATAAATAAGCATGACCGAATAATCTGATAAAAAAAACTTCTAATATTGCCCATTAAACAATTGATTTTCCATTGCATGAATAATTCATAGTTTATTTTCTTTTCAATTCTGCTAACACCTAAAGTGTTGAACTTTTGAGTGAGCCAAGACCATGCAGTACAGACTCGTCCATAAAAGCACCAAACAAATAATTACAGATGCAAGAAACATAAACACAAACAAGTGCAAATACTGGGGAGAAAACTGCTTCTGCTACCCATATAAAATAACAGACCTTCCTCTAACTTGGCCAAGAATTTCTTCTGCTTTGGCACCATAACCACTCTCAGCACCATCCTGCAAACATACACCATCACACCTTTGTTAGAGCGTGCAACCTGGATAAAATTACACCGTCAAACACATGGAAAATTTATCACACCTTTGCCCAATAGGAGTTATCCTGAAGTCTCTCATCAGCAAATTTAACCTTATCAATTTGTACTCTTTGAAATGCCTTCTTCGCAGATGTCTGCTGCAATTACAGTTGCAAAGACAAGAATACCACAACAAATCTTAGCTTCAGCAGTACAATTGATATCTTAAATTCAAATTACTAAAAATACAAATTTGAAGAAAAATCTTAATCATACACAAAGAATGACGGAAGACAAACAAAAATAAAGCAGCAGTGCAAAAAACATAGAAAGAACACACAAATAGATATGGAAGAAAAAGAAAAAAAAACTATAGGCATTACGAGAAATACATAGGAATGTATAATAGTCAACTATATTTCATATAAAGGTGCCCATAACCTAGAACATGATCTAACTTTTAGATTTGACACAAGAATTCATTCTCCATACTTCATAGTATTGATTGATGTTCTGAGTTTGAATGAACACTTATTTTCTAGAAAATAATGAAGGATAACTTAAACCATATGCTGAGACTGGTGTGCAAAAAACAAAAAGGTTGTTTCCATCCTAAATGTAAGAAGAAATAAACATGAATGAGTAGGTGGTCAGATTTCAAAGTTTTCATCTTTCACCCATTCAAATATTCAGAAAATAACTATTGGTTACAACATACCTCATCTGATTCCTTTTGTTGTTTCTTCTGAGATTTCTGCGCAGAAGATTTCTCTCCAGCACTCTCAAGGTGCCCATTAGTCTGCCCATTAGATTTCTTTAACTGATCACTGCCAACTTGATCACTTACCACAACATTTTCTTTATTAGAATTTGAATCACTTCCCAGGTTAACACTTGCTTTTGATAACTGATCTCCTTTAGATTTATTTTCTATTTTCCTACGTTTGGGTTCCTCATCTGCCTTTTTGTCCACAACCTGTTGACCATTTTCTTCAGAAGTTGGTCTTTTCCTTTTCTTAGAATCTGTCTTCTCCTCATCTGTCACCTCTTTGTTTGATGCTTTGATATTATCTTTTTCCAAAGCAGTTTCTTTGGGATCTCCCATCTCCTCTATCGCATCCCCTTTACTACTTTTCTTGTCTCTCTTTTTCTTTTTATCCTTGGATCTCTTCTCTGTCTCGACACCATTAGCAATGTTATCATCTGCAGATGCATCATCCTTTCCTTTCTTTTCTGTAACCTTAGTTTGTGACTCCAATTGGTTATCTTCCCCATTAGCAAGAGACTCAGAAACTAACTTGCTTTTCTTTTTCTTCTTTTCCTTGGATTTACCCTCTTCTTTGTTTTTGGAGTGCACACCAGCAGCTAGCAAGTGATAGAAGATCCAATATAGTGATTTTAATTGCCAGGGCCCAAGAAGGAACAGAAGGAGATATGCAAGCGATTATTGAGAAAGAAAGAGGAAGTGGCCATGACAAAAGACAGCAAAGAGTCTTCAAATATTTTTAAGCATACCTTGCTCCTTTTGATCATTGACATCTGACTTAGCATCCTTGCCACTGAAAAAAGATTGTAACATATATAACCAAATTACATTTACAGATCCAAAACATCATTCATGCGCAGGCACTAACTGGTGCAGCAGTCATTAGAAAAATGATATTGCCTCTTCCAATTATTTGAAGTTTTGAACCTTGCTAATTGGTATTACCATTGTTGATACATGGATCTCCATGTTAAATCTGGCAGGGGCAGTTATAGTGTCCTTTGAAGTAGGAAATTAGGAAGAGTTTCTCATAGTATGTTTAGAGAGCTTTGATCAAAATAATGACAAATTTTGAGAGAGCATGTAGTTAACAGGATCCTGAAGTGTATTCAAATGGAGCAGAATGCCAGTAACTGCAGAGGCATCTCTTTCCCCCCTGCACAAAGAATAGGATAGGGTTTGGGGTTTCTCTCCAATGCTTTTGATTTTACGGTTTACTCTTCTGATAAGTAATAAGCACATTGATTAGAGCCTTGATTGGCAGTTTGGGTATACATTTTCTTTACTTTTTCTCTTGGGGAGGACATTAGACCTTCTCTCAATTATACTTTTTCTCTTAATTTGTTTCATAAAGACCAATTTCAAGAAAAGATTTTCTATTAACAGAAGGAAAAAAAAAAAAAAACTAAGTTCCAGAATAGTATATTAAAGTCTATATAAGAAAGTTCCTACCCTCTACTTTCTTCAAAGAGTCTGTAAACCAATGATTTATGTGATAAAGTGAAAACCAGTGTTTTAATGATGACATTATTATATGAAACAGGCTTCCCGCCGGTGTATTGGTATAACAATTTATACATGAGTTATTTCGCGATTATATTCTTAAACCCAAAAAAAATACCAAGATCTTTTAAAAATATATCAAACCACAACTAAAATATGCTTCAATAAGAGTACCTATAGTTAGAGAAAATCAAATTGGCACCTCCCCTTTTTTAATATATTTCTGGTCCAAGAAAAACAATTCATCATAAAGGAAATAATCATCAACAATCCTGAAGAGCAAATGGGCATTTAACTACACAGAACAGACGTTTCTAGTCTTACCATATCTCTAAATACTTGAGGCACATTTCTTCTAGATCAATTGCGGAACCCTCCAAATTATCTTTCTGCATCACAAGCAGAATCAACAATGTCAAACAACAGAAAGAGAAACTAGTCTCATCCATCGGTTAATCAACAGTGAGAGGGAAAAAAAAAATATACAGAACTTGAGGACCTCCAGCCTATAAGTGACAGTGACATCACAGCTCAAACACTGGTTTTGCTATGCACACAGCCACACATAATTTGTAAAAGCAACCTTATCATCCAAGCAAGAAGCTTTTCTTCTCAACATGAAGCAGAAAATTCAAAACAGCAAAATTTACAGAGCATTACAAGGCGCAACACGAGGATTTTACAAAGTATTACAAGTAATGCTATGTCGCCTCCAATTGCTAATCCTCACAAATTATTTCATGAACTGAAAGCAAATAAGGCACCAAAAAATCATGAACTACGACTAGAAAACAACTGCACTATGCAGGTAAGACGAGTTTTTGAGCTGAAAATAGTTTAAAACCATACCAAATAATAGTATACAGCTACCTATACGATACTATAGTCCAAATGTCCAATATCCAGTATATAAGTAAAAGTTGTGAATTTTTATTAAACTTAAGGTGCCAATTCCAACGTCAGTCATCAAAGGGGGCGAACCAGATATTCGGGAGGGAAGAAACTAACCTCGATTAGGGCTTCGGAGCGAAATTTTTTGAGGGACTTGGAGAACCCGCAGCGGTCCAAGTAACGAGCGATGGAATGGTGAAGTAGAAGCTTGGAGTTGGAAGAGGAGAAATGGTGCTGCTGCTTCATTGTTTGGTGATGATTGGTTAAAAGGACTTGGCGAGGTGTGAAAGCTAAGAGGGAAGAGGAGCAGCTGCTGGGTTTGTTGGCAGATGGAGTTGCAGGCATGCGAAGAGAGAGCGAGAGAGCTGCTTCTTCAGCTGCAACTGCAGAGTGGAAGACGAGCCAGCAAGGGTTTTAGGAGGCTGAGAATTTAGGGTTTCATTACTATACAAACGGGCCTATAAATCCCCCATAATTACTTTTCTGACATTTATATATAACTTCATATTTTTAAAATGAAAATATTTTATAATGTATATTGTTTTAAAGAGTTTAATTATTATTACTTACCGTTTTTACATTGTCATCCAATCAAAATATTGGATTTGATAATAATTTAAAAAAATTTATCTTATCAATTAATAATAATTAAACTCTATTTTTAAAGCTACACTTTTTTAATTTATGGAATAATTATGTATTAAAATGTTTTTATTAAGTATAAAATAATATTTAAAAATATTTTAATAAGTTTTAAGTCAAATTAGTTCAAACAAAAAAAAACTTATAATTTGTTTGGAACCATTTAATAACATAGAATTGAATACAATTCCATTAAGAGTTAAATTCTTGAGAGAATTAAATTAAATTATTGTGTTTAGAATGAACAATAAATTAAAGAATTAAATTCAATTATTTTTATAATTTCTATGAACTCTCCCAATAGTTCTTTTTTTCTTTTTCCATCTCTCCCAAACTCTCTTCCTCTCTCATGCTCACTACTCTCAATGATGAACAAAATCATTATTATTATTATATAACAATGAACAAAATTTTGTTCTCTTTGACATAAACAAACAACACTAAAAAAATTGATCAAATTAAAGTATGGGCAAAAAAGCTTGCTACGCTCAATGGCTAAAAAATTAAGGCACATAACCTAAAAAATAAAATACAACATTAGATAAGAGATGTTAAAAAAAAAACAAGAAATAAAGAAAGAACACAACCTTCTAAAAAAGATTAAAAATTTCCATCCATCTTAAACATGCGAGCACGACTATTGCTATTTAAGTTAGTCATTCTAAAAGCCTTTTGAAACTCCCCAACATGGTGAAGCCAAAGCATAGAGGAGAGAAGGAAGAGAGAATAAGAATATTTTTTAGAATGAATATTAAATTGCAAATCAAATTCATTTGAATCTAATTTACTTTAAGTCAAAATATGATCATTTAATTATTTTATCAATTCATTTTGTGAATATTATTATGTACCAAAATAAATAAACAAATTCCAATTTTTCAGAGAATTGAATTTCAAATCATTCCAGACAAATTGTTAAAAGTGACTTAGACGCATGGAAAACTCACGACAAAGTACAATTTGGTCTAGCCTAATTAGTAAGGGAATTAGTTTACTACACCACGACGAATTATTGTTTGAATATCACTTAGGAGAATCATCCACATTAAGCATAGTATTCAAATTGAAATGCTCCCAAAAAAGGATATTTATAGGAAACTAAAAATACATATGGACCATTAATATTAATAAATAAGATATAAAATAACACAAATATTTCAGGTAAAATAAGTATAAATTACAATTTTTTCCCCCACAGTTTTCTCAGCTTTACTCTATATCATCAAATCTCCTCTCCTCTATGGTTATATTATTCTGTCCTCACTCGTGTATCTATTTCCATCTGATCTCACTCCCTCACTCACACTGTCACGCACTACCCAGTACCCACCATTCTCCCTCTTCTGGAATTTTACATTTGTATGGATGTAAAGATAAATTAATATGTATGGATGACAAAAAAAATTATAAATGTATGGTTCAACGTTCTGAATTCGTCACTTCATGTGACAAATTCATTATTGTAATTTTTTTTTAATTAAAAACTTTGACTTTTTTTTAAAAAAGGTTTTAAATTTATCACCCATGTCAAATTCAGAACAATGTCTCATACATTAGTAATTTCTTATTCTGACTCATATTTTCAGATTCTAATGCCCCTAAACCCATATATATATGTGTGTGTGTGTGTGTATATGTCTTTTCCCCCCTTCCCCCTCCCCCTCTCTCTCAATCCATCTGAGCCGTACCACGTTACCCTTTTTGGGAAAACCATTGCCTCCTCTCCTCTGCACTTAAACATGGCTCCTCCTGCTTTTGTTCTTGCTCTCCTTCTCTTGGCCTTCACTCACCCTTAAATATTAATTTATTATTTAATTAAATAATTATATTATTAAATATATAATTTATTGCAATAAATAATAATGATATGTCTAAAATACAAAAGTGGTGTCTATACTATACCTAAAAAATGGAGAGACACAAAAAATGTGTCTCTACTATCATTACATTTTCATATTTATTATCTCAAAACGCTTACAAAACCCTGCAAAGATCATCACTTGCTTGCTAGTAAGTTGATAACGATGAGCTAATAATATTTATGAGATAAATGTAACAGTTTCATCCTTCAATGTTGGCCTATCTTATCCTATGATACCCATTTATATAAACACAAACCTCAAGTCTATCAAATAGACTCGAGACTCGAAGTGAAGGATGGATGGGAGTCATCACCCTCCCTTAGTTCCATTTTTTTTCCCTTTAAGAAAGAGAACCTAAGGCTTGGGATTCTAAGTTAATTAGAATCAACACCCCATTCTAGACAAGAACCCTTCGTTCTCATTCCCTAAACTTATAGCCTTTACAAAGATCTTGAGAAACCCAAGCCGAAAATACATAGAAAGCCCAATCCTGAAACACTATTTACTGGAGGGCGTCTTTATGTGTCTTGAGACTTTGAACTGGAATTAATTTTGGCTCCTCCCCAAAAGTTTCTATTGTGCTATGATTGTTCATCCTTACGAAACAACTGGATGAGAGTTTCCTTGGTCATCATTAGCTCATAATCATCCACTAAAGCTTAGGAACCTTAATCTCCATTCTTATTTACTAGAAAAATGGGTGTCTCAAAGGCACCAAAAAATATATATTTTTGAAAATATAATGAAAATGTTAAAAGTTTGATAATTTTGTTAAAAAATAGTTAGTTTCTCTTTTAAGTACGGGAAAATAGGCAATTTTATTGAAAAATAAGGAGAATGATAAAATTGACAAAACTCAATCGTGATCAAAGGTGATTAGACTTGTTGAATGGCTTTATAATAGTAAAGATGCTTCAGACCACTTGTATAACTTGATTTGAATCTTGTAGAATTGTTAGTTAATTTTATATTAAAAAAAATTCTAAACAATTAAAATAAATGCAACCAGCTGATAATAAGAAAGTAAACGTCACAACAAAATGAAACCAACTAGGGGCTTACCACGCAAATTTTTTTCTGAATTTATGTTTATGTGGTCATTTTCTCACAACTGTCACGTCTAAATTATGCCACACACACACATGGAAAATCAATGAGCAAAGCTTAGCAAGAAAAGTGTTCTGTTTGTGTTGCTGTAAATACTAAATAGTAGCGACTAGTATCTCACAAGGGCCAAATCAAATCCTGTAGCTGCGGTTGATGCCAACTATAACGCCAAATCATCGAAAGCTACATGTGAAAAAGCAGCCTTCGTCCTTTTTTCTTTGGTAACTGTCGAGATATATATTACACACACCAATATTAGACCTAATGCGTAAGTACAAATACAACATAAAATATCTCAACAACCCTTGATATTATAAAGACAGAAAGAACTTTTAAATTAATGATAATGTGACATTGTGACTTGGTGTTAGTTTTAGTTTTACATAAACTAAGTTTGATTGTACGCATAATTAAAGATCGTCAAACTATTCTCGAACGCTATCACATGTGAATAAAATTGGGCACGATTGTAATTACAAATTTGTGTAAGTCGTTTGTTTCGGTAGAATTATTTTATGCATCTAATTGGAAGGCAGAGTTTTACATTGTCATCTAAAGTAAATACTGTTAACTATCACACCTCACTCTTTAGAAGATCATTCAAACGAAATGAATTGATTGACTGATCGTGTAAAATCTTTTACACCGTTAACATATTAAAATTAAACTCTTATTTTATTATAAATATTACCTAACTTATTAGCTTATAAATTAATTTATTCATTCTTATGAATAACATTTGACATGAAAATTAGTTATATTATTCTTAAAATTATATAAAGACATGTCTCTTGTATTTTTCTTTTTTAAATATACAAAAATTAGTTAAAAATTATCTTAAGTTTAATGTTGTGATTTCTTTCCCTGTACATGTTTATATTTTCAATGTTTCAATATTTCTTGTGTTAAAGCGCTTGTCCCCATGCTTTGCTTTGGTGGGTTTTGAAGAAGGCAGGTTTGTGCAGGTACTATATCAATTTCATGGAGGAGGGTGATGCTGGAATCAAAATATGGATAAACGTGCATGCCAAACAAGGTATAGTGATGAGGACTAGTCAGCTGCCACCTAGGTACAATTTCACATTTAACGCATGTGTAAGCTGAACACATTTCAGCTTCAATCATCAAACTCACCCACCCGTGAATCAAACCCAAATAGAAACAAAGCATATGCACCCAGGTTCAGCCAAACCGCTTGGCATAATATAAAGTTCTAGCTGTGAACGGCTTCTAGCACTAGCACACAGAAATAAGGTAATAAAACCAAATTCGTGAGCTTAATTGCTCTTGCAAGTGCAAATAAGTCCCTAAAATGGGTCATATGTACTTAGTCAAATTTGCACAAAAATTTGGATTTGATGGTTCTAAAGCTGTGTAACAATGTACTTGAGCCAATTCCGGCGCTTACGTATAAAAATTGGATTGTGTTATTATGGTAATTATTTATTTTATTTTTGTTGATATATATGAGTTATGGAATATCATAAAAAACATAGAGATGTATGGAATAGAGAAGACAGAAGTGCATATCTGGCAACCAACCCATTTCCATTTGTCTTTTTCCTCAACCCCTCCCTCACCACACACACTTCCAATTGAAACTCGTGTCCCGTATATCAGTTACACTGTTCGTATATTGTCATAAGTTTTGTAAGGGTTACATAAACCTTATTAAATCAACTCTTGATTGTGGCCCTACATTAGAATAATGTAACGCAATCTCCAGCGGGACGCTACAAAACGATTTTGTTGAAAAAAATTCCACAAGTATATTAATTTAATAAAGGCAATCGAGGCACAATTGGACATTATATGCGAGCACATCTTCATATTCAAATTGAGACTTGATTGAACAGTGATAATTGCCGTCAGTATCAGTAGTATGTAAATATGATGGTACAAGCTATACATACAAGTTAACTCAATAAATGGTTATGCATTTTTTTGTGTGTGTGTTTTATTTTATATATATATATACACAATCACACTATTTACCTCTTATCCAAAAGGCTGGTCTGAGAATCACAGGGGACAGGATTGAATCTCTAATGTGCCAGTTATGCCTGTACAGTCACTTTCATGGGGTTTATTAGGAGAGAGAGGGAAAAAAAAGACAAAAAAAAGAAGAAGAAAGAGGGAAAAAGCAAAAAAAATGAAAAAGAAAGGAAGAATAAGGGGAGGTACTCCGGCTGTCAACAATTTAAGACAACTATATTCACCAAAGGAAAAGGATCCACCACATATCTCACATCTTTGCTAATATAATTGTCACTCAAAGATTATTTATTTTATTTTAGATGTTAATATAGTACTCTAACTACTCAGCTGTATACTAGAAATAGGAGAGACAGGAGACCAAAAACAAAGAAAATTCTTGTTAGCATGTTCTGTACCTCGAACCAAACGATGCCTTAAAGGTCTTAAACGGCTTCTGAAACCAGAAGAGATTTCAAAAAGGAACCACAATTCCAGCTTCACACAAAACGCCAGAACAGATATGGCGATTTCACAGACTGGCCTTTGGTTTGGACCCATACGAACAAAAAAAAAGGCCAAAGTTTTTTTGCCTTAAAACTAGTGCAGCAGACGGGAAAAAGAGGAGCAAAAAAGAAAAAAAAATTAAAAACAAAATAAGCCTAATGCTTATCAACTCCAGCTGATTAAATAATCAATTTACCACAAAATCATATATATATATATATATATATACATGTGTGTGTGTGATGAAACTCATAATTGAGAATTTACAAGTACCAAAACTGAAAATAAAAATAAAGAGCACTTTGATTCTCATTTACAAGAAGAAGGCCCGATTCCGAAAGTAGTACAATAGACCCACAAAATCCAACCCGGGGGGGGGGGAGGAAAGGAAAATCAGAGAGGGGTGAATTGGTAATTAATGATAAAATATTAGCTTTTTCTATGCAGGGGGAGTTAGTCATGGTAATACAACTCTAAACGCCTGGAGCAAAGGGTACAAAAGTACTTTCGCTTGATGTTGAAGCACATAGGCAAGAAGCAGAACCTCCACTGGGTCTCAACGTCGGTGGCCTCCACCTTGCCGCCGCAGTAAGGGCAGGACCCCGGTGCCTGCTGCTTCCCGAGCTCCTTCTCTTCCTCGTCGCATACGTACACCAGCCACATTTTTCGAAGATGGCTTGGTTGATTTGCGCAGTGGTTTTTTATTTGGTTTTGGGTGTGTGGGGAGATGATATGTGTAGGTGAGCCCAGGGTCGGCCTTATTTATAGGAGAAATTAATTACATCTATATTCTTAAGAAAAATATTTATATCAACTTTCATGGATTTATTCCAACTAAATCTTAAATTTAATAATTATATATGTGTTATATTTTTTATTTTTATTTTTATATTATCTATCTTAAGAAAATTTCCTGTATAAGTTTATTTGAATGGTGAATTGAATGTATTTGGTACAAGTAATTTGACCAAAATTTTGTTCTATTATTAATTTAATGTATTATTTCATCAACGTAAGATTGATTGAGTGGTAGATAATTTATTTTTTTTTAAATGACATTGGGATTACTTTGAATAGTCACCACATTTTTTATATGTCTTTTTAGCTGAGGATAAAAAATAAAATTTAAAAAGGAAAATATTTTTTATGAAGTTCACTAAAATATGTTCTCTTTACTCTGGAAGAGAAAACTAAAAGGAGAAAGTAATTTTACTCAAAATTTTAATCATACCATTATTTACTTCTTCATATTATAATGCGTTAAAAATAAACAAATTATTTAATACAATTATATTTTATTTCTTATTACTGTTTCTCTCAACCCTATCAAGAGAAGAAAAGAAAACTCCCTTCTTATGAAAAAAAAAAAAGAAAAAGAAAAAAAGATTTCTTATGGTGCAGCTATAATAAATAGAGAGACGGCCGAGGTTGTCGTCTTGGTCAAATACAATTATACAAGATGTAAAAGGGAGTTTGTCTTTCAATGTCACTTATATACACGTAACCATAGGTACGCTATTGTAATTATTTAATTCTTATTATACTTACATAAAAAATTATATAAATATGGTATTTTTACATGGTATCATGCTCAAAGACCCTATCTAGCTGGGCATATTGGAGTTTCACGTAGCATTTTGGTTACTCATCTATGAAGTGTAATATGTGTACGAATATTGAGATTAATTATGATTCGGTATCTAGAATGATTCACGTAATGAGAATAAAATCTTGCTAAAAAGATTAGAGCATTTTTTGAGTCTAAAGATGCACGAGTAACATGATAACTGTAGGTGAATGAGATCTAAATGATAATTGGTTACTCTAAGAATGCCCCTGATATCGTGTGCAACTATACCTACAATTTTTGCTCTGTTGGTTTTTCCGTTCACTACTCTCTTAGTCTTAGTTGTCACTTTTTACATTTTATATTTGTTATTAATTTCATTGCATTTAAATACATTAAATCAATAATAAATTTAAAAGTAAAAAGTAACAATTAATTGGATTGAAGGAATAAATGAAATCTTATTTGCTTGTCCTATTTCCAATTATCCTAGAATTTGTTTTAGAGCCTTGCTTTATTAATTTGCATTGATTATGATTTTATTTTAAATAGTTTTGCTTTTTTCCATCGTAATTTTTGCTTTCTTGATAATCTTTGGGGCTTATTGTAATGAGTTTGTTAATAAGTGTCATAAAAATACATGTTAAAAAGATAACTTTGTATTTAAAAAAATAAAAAATTTAAGTGTTAAAACATTAAAAATCTTAAAGCATTTCATTTTAAGTCTTTTAACAAGTACATTTGGACAATTGTTTATTTAATATTTTTAATATACACAAATATTATTTGTATACTAATTTTGTTATAAACATTAAGTCTCCCCTTCCATATACATATTAATAATGGAATCGACACTACCAAAATTGCCATAACGTACAAATAACACTCCTCTATGATATATAGGTGCAGCTGCCTCTATGAAAAGTGCACTTTAGGAATAAAATATGGGAAGTAATTAATAAGTTTTTAAAGTTCGCGATTCTTCATGACTTTTTTCACGTTTAGGAAATCTTCAAGACGAAGCTCACTCTATCTTTGATTATGTAACGTAGTATAAAGTAAAGCACAAGAACAAATTGGAACGAGGGAGGCGTGTTCATGTGCGTTAGGGGTGTCAAACAGGCTGAGGTAAAATTATGTCTATTTTTAGGATCCAGCTTGTTTATGATCAGTCCGCGGGCCTAAACGGGGCTAACCCATTAGTCCGTTCATTTTTTTAAAAAAAATTAAAATTTTGGTCTATTTTTTTATGATTTAAATATAAAGTTGTGAATAAGTATGTACGATCATTTTTTAACTATTTTTTATCATCTATCTATTAATTAATTAGAAATAAATAGTTTAAATGGTTGATTGCGATATTATATTATCTTTTTTGTTCATTCAACTATCTTGTTTGAAAGATATCAAATGCTTTCAAATGCTATTTGAAATCGATTCATGAATTAATACAATTTTCATTAATTAAACGACGGCATATAACATTGATGTGAGTACTGTTATGTTATTGATCAAAAACACAATTGGAACTCTTTCTCGTAAATTAATCAATAATAAACAAGGTTTGAAAGTATATTCAACTTGTAGGGCGTAGGCACTCATTGAAGGAATAAAATGCAAAATTTATCAATATCTATGTCATAGCACTTTAACTGTATAGTAATATAAATATAATAAGTAGTTAAGCATAACAAATAGTTAAACATGCTCAATTATAAGTAAACTCTTAAACTCCAAAATGAAATTTAGAGTCTAAAATGAAATTTTTTTATAAAAAAAAAATATATTTCACAAGCTCACGAGTTTAGCAGGCCGGCTGGGCCAACTTTTTTTTCAAATTTTCACGGATCAATTTTTTATATGTTAAGCCCCCATTTAACCGGGTAAACGGGTCGGGCTCACTAGTTGGGCTCATTTTGACAGCCCTAATGCGCGTGTTGCCTATGATTGATCCTTATTTTGTGTTCGGACCAGAAGCTAAAAATAAATCTGAGTACTATTATTGTCTTAGAGGCAACTTTTTATAATACAAATTTGAATCATCTAAAATGCCAAACATAATTTACAAGGTAAACTTTAGAGTACTATGCAAATATGACTCGTCTAACTTGAGAAGGCAAAGTGCACATTTTATTTTTAAAATTGAACTCTTTTGTTAAAGAGGCTAAATTCTTAATTTCACCATAGTGAAAATTATCTGTGCCTCTAAAAAAAATTGGAGATATGATATTTGTTTTTAATCTACTAAAATTGTTATCTTTTCCATACAAGTACTATATTTAAACGCATTTATTTTTTAATTTTAATTTTATCGTAAATATTTCTAAACATAAATTATCTTTCCATTTAAATAAGAATTTATATATCAAAATAATTATTTTTAGAAATAAAAAAATTTAAATTTTAAGAATAATATTTTAGGTTAAATTAAGATAAATAAAAAATTAACTGAATTTAGATATAAATGTTATAATAATACTTAAGTGAAAAAATAAATGAAATTAATTATTTTAGTGTTTAATTTGATCAATTTAAAAGTAAGAGTACCACGCCTCCGTTTCTCGAGAGGTACCGTACTAAATGCCAACAAACACTGTTGCTGCTATATGAGCAACCTTATACTCTCATATTCGATGCTTCTGACGTTTATATATATACATATATAAATGAAACAAAATATTTATAATAATTTTGAGCCTTTCCTTTATTCATGCTGACACGAAAAACTTTAATTATTTCAACTAGCAAGTTTGTGTGCAGTCAATCACGAAATAGAAAAACTAATGATGGTACAAACTCTTGCGTTGGCTACGCACGTTAGTCCATGGTAGGAGCATTAATATGTCTTTAGTTCATGATTGGGTTAAAAATAGCAAAAGATTTAGAGAAAATGGCATCCACATGTATGCATGCATGAAGGATAATATATACTTCATTAATTTATCAGCTCCTGAATTAAGAATATGGTCCCTTGAAAAGCTTTTAAGTGTACCTTTCATAGACTTCAATATATCAATTCCACGTGTGTCCTAGAGTCAAAGTTGGCGCACTTAATGCAATAATCTCCAAATTCTAAATTGGAATATCCTCTTATTTAGTCATAGCTACCTTGTATGCATATGCATGAATGAATTCATATAAATGAAAAATTCAAAGAGGTTAGTTGTTTAGAAAATTGTTGGGAGGCTAAAGGGAAATTTTTTTTGCATCCTTT